>JAADXR010000124.1:0-67022 GCA_023337935.1 Elongisporangium anandrum | reverse complement strand
GATCATGCGTATTAGAATAAATATCAAACAGCAATGGGGCGATGGCCATCTTCTTCACACAAACTATGAGCTACTTCTACTGCACATGCACAATACATAGCATCCGTCGATCCTACGGATTCGTCTCTCTCGCGCGCTGCATGGCCTGCATCATGGCGAGGGCGTCGATCTCTTCGGCGAGAGCCTCGGCAGCGCGATCCACGTCCGCGTCTTCACTCTCAAAGCGATCTGAGCTGCAGCTGTAGAGCGAGTCGATCGGGAGCAACACACATTCGGACGATGACGCCGTCATGCTCATCAGATCCTGCGCCAGGTCCGAGAACCACATGAACTTCGTGGCGGCGAAGGCGTCGTCCACGCAGTTGAACCGCCAGTCCGCCGCGAACGGCAGCACGCGCACGTACAACGCGCGACGCTCGAGCAGAGACAGATCGCACACGGACAGCGTCATGAGATCCTCGGCAGCCACACGGTTCGGGTCCATGCGCAGGAGCAGGAGCGCGTCTTGCGCGAACACGCGGTCGATCAGCTGAGACGGCAGTGGACAGCCACTGGGCGTGATCAGACTCTTGGCGTCGGCATACGACAGCTCAGCCATGTCCTCGGGGATCGAGCCTTGCACGAGGCGGAAGGCTTCCACGTTGGCGCTCCAGTGCTGCTGGTTCCAGACGCGACTGGCGTCGTCCAGCAGGAAGATCTTCTTGAAGTCTTGGAGATCGTCGTCTTCTTCATCTTCATCATCATTGGCATCGTCCGCTTCGGATTCGTCATCACTGTCGACGACGCTCCAGCAAGAGCCTTGGACGGTGGATGCGGTTTCTTCCCCACTGCTCTCGCTGTCCTCTCCGGTCTCTCCGTCCGTTGTGGCGTCCGACAGAGCAGGGTCCAGCGCCTCGTCCTCCTTGGGCTTCTGGCTGTGCGTCGCATCCAGAGAAGCCGCTTCAGACGCAAAGTCCTGCAGCGTCAGTGTCGTGACCAGTGGGGCACAACTGCCGCTCAGACGCATCCAGAACGGATGGTACACTGGAGCTGGAAGGAGGCCGGCGCTGCGGAGCGAGGCGGCTCCAAACAGCGTCATGCTCTTGGTCGTCGGAGGCAGAGCCGTAGGGAGGATCGCGCTGTTGCTGTCGCCACTGGCGCTCTTGTCGTTCGATGCGCAATGGGAGGCACAAGACATCACGTCACGGTCTTCGGCAGCCATCATGGAAGCCTG
This sequence comes from Elongisporangium anandrum, assembly GCA_023337935.1. NCBI lineage: Eukaryota > Oomycota > Peronosporomycetes > Pythiales > Pythiaceae > Elongisporangium > Elongisporangium anandrum. The sequence continues at coordinate 65,809 of JAADXR010000124.1, read as the reverse complement.
GGCGATACAGGCGCGCAGCTCCGCGACCAGAGCTTGCTCCGAGGCGAGACGGTCCTTGTACATAGTGAGGAGCGCAGACTTGCTGGTTCTGTGCGCCGCTTCGAGCGCCTGGATAGTGAGCGTGCGGTTCACAGCGGACGAGGCCGCGTCTTCGATCGCCATGGCTGTCGCTTCAGCCATGCAGGCGCGCGCGTCTTCCGCATCCGTCTGCGCGAGCGTGTAAGCGGCCGTGACCGTGGCCAGCACGGCCTCGATCTCTTCGACGCGCGCGCCCAGGCAGTCGCCAGTGGTCTTGAGCTCCGTGAGCAGCTGGAGCTCCGGCTGGGACTGCGGAGTCGCGTGGCTTCGGCCGCAGAAGCGCTCCAGAGAGCGCACTCTGGTCTCGACGGCCTTGAGGGCGGCTGAGGCCAGGGCGCACAGAGCTTCGTAGAGCGTCAGGACCGTGTCCATCTTGAGCTTGGTGGTGGAGCTTGGTGGGGATTTGGTAGAGTGGCGTTGAGCCCAGAGTCACGGCCCAAGCCATCCAGCTCCCATCAATCACTTCACGTGACCATGGCGGATGGGAAAGTGATTCACCCAGATCAGTTGTTTCTGAAAAACCCAATATCCAGATTGACATAAAGGACGCACCATCACTCTTGGCCTCGCTCAGGTCGTAATCAGATCGGAGTCTTCTCACGAACACGAAGCGCCTGCATCGACTGGAACTCATGTGCGCCACCCATTGGGCCAGCGTCCGCAGCGAGATGAAGACCATGACGATGCGTGGCTGCGTCTGGATCCCCTCTCTGCTGGGTCCCAGACTCAAACAGCAGCAAAGGCAGGCGATCCGCTTCCTTTCCGACGGGAGTTGCTTCAAGGAAAGTGCATCTTGTTTTGCGAAATGGATCCATTATCGAACCTGCTTGTACTCGTTCTTCAATCCACCGGCTGAAGAGAAAGAGTGCATGGATCCAAGAGGACACCGACACGCGTCTGTCCGTCAAGCTCTGGCTGCCGCGCGTCCAGGCGGTCGCCAGTTGTGAGCTCGCTGCTGCGGCCGCACATGCGCACTTGGCGAGGGTGCACAAATCGGCAGAGCGAGCGGCAGCGTGACGTGGGTGGCCTTCATTGTCCTGGCCTTGGTGCTTGGTGGTGGGTTTGGTTGTGTCCCTGGCCAAAACAAAGTCTAAACAAAGGGCTTGGGACACAACCAAGCCCACCACCAAGCACCAAGGCCAGGACATTGGAGACCACTCCTATGACTCATGGGAGTAATCGGGTCGGTACGAGAGGTGATACTCATGCGATTGTCTTATGCTTAGATCACAGGCACGACTGTTGCTGATGCGGATGGTATTGGCTGCGTCTTGTAGGCAGACCCAGGCTTCTTCATGGACACAAAGCGCCTACATCGACTGAAGCTCTTGTGCGCAACCCATTGGATCAGCATCAGCATCGAACTGATGATCACAGCGAGGCATTGCTGCGGCTGGATCTGCTCTCTGCAGGGCCACTGCAGCTGCTCGCTTGACTCAAATGGAAGCGACGGCAGAGACCAGTGAACGAAGGCGTGGCTGGGCAGAAGGAACAGCAGTTGCTGGTCCTTCCGCAGCACAAACCGCAGGAATCCCACCAGCTCCGGCGCGATCTGCTTCGCTTCTGATGCAGTTATGGACCCTGTCGTCTGGACCTGGGAACACACTTCTGCCATCTGCACGAGTAAAAGAAAAGCGCGTTTGCTAGTGCCTCTGGGAAATCTGCCTTGGCCAGGTCTGAATCGAACCGAGTCTTCCCACGCCATCAACGTCTGCCTCTTGCCGATGCTGCTGACGTCTCTACGAAGCTCCTCCCATTCCTGCTGCGCTCTTTCAAGGTCCATTCGGCAGTTGTCCGCTCGATTCAGATGCGCGTAGTAGGCCTTTGAGGTGCCGAACGCCATGCAGCACAGAGTACAAGCGTACTTGGGTCGATTGGCGTCTTCCAGCCGACGGAAGAGCTGCCTCAGAAACTTGGCCAGGATCTGCTGCTGAGTGAACTTCAGCGTCTCGAGCGCTCTCTGAAGAGATGGCTTTGATCTGCGCTCGAAATGGTACTTCTTGGGCATCAACACGAAGTTCCAGTACGCCAAGAGCCCAAATCTTTGGACTGCTGACACCATCGAGTGCAAATGCTGAGCAAACGACCTTCGCATGCGATGGAACCAGCGAACAATGCTCCATCGCGATGTGGAATCTGCTACTAACTGATCGCAATTGGGCACAGACTCCAGCAGGTACGCCAATGAACTGGGAGATAGGTTGAGCTCGTGAGGATGCTGATACAATTGGCCTTGTGCATTCAGCAGCTGCCAGATCGCCCTCAGTTCTGCTCCTTTGGCACTCTGCTCTGGAGCATACAACGCACACAGCAACGGAATCTGCTGAGCTCGATCCAATGAATCCCATTCTTTCCTTCGTCGTCTCCACCGAATGAACGGCTTCTTGGTCTGCCACGAGACCAGAGCTCGTCCACGTTGTGTCTGACGCAAGAACTGCTCGTAGAACCCCATGGCGCGGCCTAAGCGAGCGTTTATAAAGGCTTCTTCACGCTCCAGACGATATGCTTCGTTCACGGTTTCTCTCGCCAGCACTAGAGCGTATGACTTGCGAGCTTTGGCGCCTTTCCATCGCTTCTGAAGACATGTGAGGCCGTGGCGACGCATGCGCCAGAGCCATATCACGCGTAAGGCGGTGCGCAATTTGACCCAGAGTCGCTTTTTCATGGCCTCAAACTGCTGGATCTTCTCGATTCGCCGCCGCTCCTGCGCCACGATGTGTCGGCACGCTTGCAGCAGGTGGATGAAGTGCTTTTGCTCCTGGTAAATTCGGAAGCACCTCTGGATTCGACTGGCCGATCGCTCTCTATGTCTCGTGTCGTAATGTCGTTTGTACTGCCGTTGGATGGCCTGAGCGTTGCGAGCCTCGTACTTTGCTTGAGCCAGCGCTGCTTTCTTCCTGTGGACAGCACGCCACACTCGCTGCAGCATCACGACCTTGCGCACACGGTCGCGATGCCGGGCGCGATACTTCAGTTGCACGCGAGTCGCTTTCTCGTGCGCATCCAGTGAAAAATTGAACCCATTGGCCTGGATCTCGTTCTGGTTGTCCTGGAAGTCTTTTAGAATATGCCGAATGCCGTGTTCCAGAGTCAGTAAAGCCTCGTCCACGGCGCCCTGGGCTGCCTTGTCGCGCGCTTCTTCTCGGATCTCGTCGGCAACGATCGCCATCAAGGAAGGCTTGGCATTTTCCATGTGTGCAGTGCTTTCGATTGTTTCCTCCAGCCGGGATGCCGTTGGTTCAATATGCTCAATAGACTCTGTCGAGGCTTCAGGCTTAAGCGCGTGGACCTTCGGTGATGAAGGATGCAAAGCCAATCGTCGAGTCGGTATAAATCCACCAAAGACCGACTCGCTGGTCATTTCTGCAGCAATGACTGAGGCGACTTGGTCACGCCACAAACCCTCGCCAGTGTGGTCGGTCATCGCAGCGTGGATCCGCCAATCGACCTCCATCGAGAACAAGTCTGGGGATTCCGACTGCTTATTGAGCTTGGTGTCTTTCGAGAGCCATGCCGCTAACTGCTTCTGCTTCGCTCGAAAATTTGCGCTAGCTTGTTTACTTTCAGGCCGACGCTTTTGTGGCCTGGTCGCTGATTTGCATTCAAGATCGCGCTTCTTGTGAGCTGAGTGTGATCGAACAACCGCTTTGGACGCTACAGGTGACTTCCTTCGAAGCAGGTCATCATTGGCCTTGGACTTCCGGCCATCAGCTGCTGTGCTGTGTTTGATCAAAGTGCGGAGTTCTGCTGTGCCTAATTCCTGCATCGCTAGATCTTCACGTAGACTCTCCACGCTGCTGGGCAGGCGCATTTCCTGCTTCAATTTCATGATTGACTTGGCAGCCTGTTGCTGGGGCGACAAAGGCTCTCGTGGCTCTCGTGGTCGGTTCAGGAGCTGCTCGTAGGGTGAGCTGACACTCAACACTGAAGCCTCATGCAGCTTGCCAGACTGAGTGGTGCTGACTGGCTCGCGGTCATTCTGGCCAGGACGAATGAGCCAGTGGAACTCGGTCGCCAGGTCCACGCAGGGCAGAGTCGGCCATTGCACCTGCCGAAACGAGCTCATGGGATCGCATGTGACTGCGTTCCAATTCCGGAAAAGAGACGGCTAAATAAAAGCCCAGCTACCAATGCAAAACACACAGCAAAAGCCCATTGATTTGGTCGTTAATTTGGTCAGCGTGTGCGCAGCAGCATGAGTAGATACCAGCTCCGCACAGACTGGCCTCGCTTTTATTCTCGCTCTCTTCTCTTCTAGTTGGGGCTTAAACTCCTTCCCGCAAGCGCAGCTCGGCCAGAGAATGAACGGTTGTGCCTGGAGCCATCGTGCCACCGTCCTGCATCCGGTATAGACACTCGGAGAGGGCAGGAAAGCCGTCGACTAAGTCCGTAATCACTCCTGCACCGCATTTCGTCTTGCAGATCAGCGTTTCGCCCCTCAGTCGGTCAGTCTCTCTACAGCGACGTCATGGCACGACGCGCGTTGAGCTGGTGCATCTGCAGACGCATCTGCTTGTTCTCGGCACGCACACGCGCCAGTTCGTCGTGGGTCTCGCTCAAGTCTTGGGCCATGGAGTCCTGGATGCTCTGCATCTTGCCCAGGGCCTCGTGCAGCTTCTCGTTGCGGCCTTCGAGCTCAATCACGCGCGCGTGCAGACCGTCCTTGTCCATGTCGTCCGTGATGATGCGCGTGAAGAGGCTGAAGACGTCCGAGTCGTCGTTCGTGTAGTCGTTGTCCACGATGTTGACGAGGAAGTACGAGTCGATCATGTCCTGCAGCACCTTGGCCGAGGCCGAGTCCGGCTCGTACGCTGAGACCCACTGCGCCTGCCAGAGCTCAAACGCCTCGTCCTTCCAGGCCGCGAACGAGTCCGAGTCCACGACAGTGGGCTGGATGATCTCCTGGCCCGGGAACACACCCCACGTCACAGCCGTGACCGAGTGCACAGGCGTGTTGCGGAACTCCTCGCCCTTGCGGTTCAGCGCGTGGAACGACAGCTCCGGGTACGACTCGGCGATGATGGCCACAACCTTCTCCAGCAGTCTCGGGCTCACGAAGAATTCCACGTACGCCTTCTGGAACACGAAGCCGTCCTCGCCGCCCCAGCCCACGGCCGGGTCCGTGGACGGCAGGCCGTTCACACGCGGCTGACTGTTGATGGTCAGGAAGCCGTGCGCGTTGATCCACGTGAGGTTCTCGCGGATCACGCTGCTCTCGCGTGAGAGCGCCTGCTCGCACCAGGGCAGCTGCTTGACGGTGCCTTCGACGAAGCCCTCAAAGACGGACCACACGTCCTTCTCGCTCGCGGGCGTGCCCCAGAGCTGCTTGCGGTTGACCTTGGGCCGCTTGAAGGCCAGATAGTACTCGGACAGATCGCCGTAGGCCGGACTGGCGCGGTCGCCCCAGCGGCCGTTGGGGAAGTCGTCCCACTCGGACGTGCGCGCGATGTAGCTGGCCTGGCGGTTGGACCAGAAGATCGGACGCACCTGCTCGTTGCGGTCCGTGTTGAACGAGTTGCGGCGCACCGTCGTAGACTGCCACGGCAGCTCTCGCTGCAGGCCGCCACGGCTCGAGGCGATAAGATCGAGGCCGTCCAGCACCTGCGTGACCGTGGACGCCAGGTTCATGGTGTAGAAGTGGAGCGACTTGACGCCGGCAGCCATGAGCTTCTGGCACGTCTGGATGGCCAGCTCCGTGCCGTACTTCTTCACGGCCGCGTCGTCGTTCTTGATCAGCTCCAGCGCCTGCAGCACCTCAGGAGGGACCTGGGTCTTGCACCAGCTCGTGAACTTGCAGAACGAGTTGTAGTTCTGGATGGGCAGGTAGCCCGGCAGGATCGGGATGGTGATGCCCAGGTCGCGGCAGTCGCGGATCCACTGCAGCATGTTGTCCGTGTCGAAGAAGAACTGCGTGATGATGAAGTCGGCGCCGGCATCTTGCTTCATCTTGAGCCGCTCGAGGTCCAGCAGGCGGGCCTCCTGCGACGGCGGCAGGTCCGGGTGGTTCCACGACTCGGTGTGCACCTCGGCGTAGCCGGCGCACGCGATGCAGAAGTAGTCGCCGTGCTCCTCGCGGATGAGGCGGATGAGGTCCACGGCGTTGTTCAGGCCGTTCGGGATCGGCTTCCACTGCTCGGCGCCGATGGGCGGGTCGCCGCGCAGCGCCAGGATGTTGCGGATGCCCACGGCGCGCGCGTTGTGCAGGATGCGCTTGAGCTCTTCGCGCGGCAGATGGCACGTGAGATGCAGCAGCACGTCCAGCTGGAACTCCTTTTGGATATGCGCGCCGATGCGCAGCCAGAGCGTCTCGTCTTTGAAGGCCGAGCGCCACGTGAGCGTCACGAAGGTCGGCTGCAGCGAGAAACCCATCTCTTCCACGCGGTTGAGCAGGTTGAACACGCCGTCATTCGTCTTGGCCGGGAAGAACTCGAAGGACACGGTCGGGCGAGCGCCGTCCGGCTGCTGGTACGTGCTCAGGATCGAGTCGATGATCTTGCCCATGGCTTCGTAGCTCCTCGCTCCTCCTCCGTTGGGTCTAATGGCTGATGCTGTCCCACCAAATGTGTGCTAAAATGCCCACACCATATTTCCAGGATGACCTGGAAGAGTACCGTAGCTGCTTATTTCAATAGTACGACTTCTGTACTCAGAACCGATGTACCGCTACCGGTGGTACCCCCACCTGACTCAGATGCCGGAATGGTACAGCTTGTGGTACAGGCTCTCTATTTTTGCCACGTCTGGTGAGAGTTTTGCGCTGAAACGTCTCGAGGCGAAGAGGTCTAGCAGCTCAATCGCATTCTCCGTCGGGCTCTCTCAGCAAGTGGGTGTGCCATTCATTCGCTGTATCAAGTCCCTCCCCCTCCCTCCCTCTCCTCCTCCCTCTCTTCCCCCCTCGCTCGGCCTGGGGAGGGACGACTGCCTGCTTGCTGGATCACATGACGCGACTAAAGGATGTCTACGGTACTTGCAAGAAAGAGATGGCTGCGTCCTTCGACCGCTCCGACATCGTGTCGGTCGTCACGCGCGGCAAGCCGGGGTACGCCAACCTGAACCACCTCAACGTGGGCTCGCCCGGCAGCGACATCAGCGACCTGGACGACACCACGGACCTCGAAGAGCTCCTGGCGCAGGGGTCCAGCAAGGGGCCGCAGACCCATCCAGGTAAAGAGCCCATCAGCAAAGGCCAAGTCTTGATGGAATGCTGACAAAACGGGCTGCTGCTGTGTTCAGGCATCATCTGCTGCGCCATCTTCTCCTTCTCGGGCTTTGTCCTCCTGGTAAGCGTCTTGTGCCGTTGACGCTGGATCCGCATACTCTCCTCTCTCTGCGTTGATGATGGCTGCTCGTGTGTGCCGCATTGCTCACATTCCGGAGGTGCTCTGTTGATGTACAGATCATTGTGGGCTCGATCGTCAGCAGCAACTCGCTCTACATCAAGGTCAAGCCAGCGCATGGCAAGAAGAAGTCGTCCCTCGCCACTAGCATCTTCCTGGCCGCGTTCCTCTACTTGTGCGTCTTCGGCACGAGCGTCATGTACTTCCTGCGGGCGCGCCGGGCGCAAAAGGTTTATCAGCTGTCGCTCGACGTGCATGCCGACTGAGCCGCGATAGGACAGGATCGCCATGCAGCGAGAAGCAAGCTTCAGCCAGCCAGCACATGCGTATTTACTTATTAATCCACTCACAATAGAAAACCAGTTGGACAAACACCATGGACCACGAGGTCAAAGGCAAGCAGACATCGAATTGGCTCTCATCCATTGACTCACAACAACATACATCGACGCACGGCCATCCACCTCAGTCGCTACTCTTGTAGTCGACATCCTTGGCGAACATCAAGAGTCCGCGTTCGACCGCCTGCTCGAGCGTTTGCGCTGCGGCGTCGGCGCGTGCTTTCTTCTTGGAGGGCGCTCGCGTCTCTGCAACCTTTTCGTCGTTAAGGTAGGCCGTGCAGACAAACTCCGTCGCGTTGTCGTTCGACATGGCGTCCAGCTCAAAGACGATCTTCAGCTTCTTCTGCGTGTGCAACTGGTTCACAAGCTGCACGGGATTGAGTTGGCTTTCAAAGTGGGACAGTCTCACTGGGAACGGCTCAGCAAACGCGCTCCCGCCTTCGGGCGTCGGTGCTGAAGTTGCTCCTGTCGCCAAGGTGGCTCCTAGTAGTGCCTCAATAGAGACGCCATCACGCTTTGCTTGCTCGTACCGGTCCAAATAAAGCTTATCTTCGGGCGTCAAGGATCCTTCCGCAATCTTGAGCTCCCATAGAGCCTCAACGGCCACCTTGGCGGCTTCGTTTTTCGCTGCTTTCTTTGAGGCAGCACGAATGCCGGAGGCCAACTGCTCACCAGTGGTCGCATTCACGAGATCGCATTCAAACAGCGGTAGCTCGCCATTGTCTGGATTATACTTGGATTTGATGTCGACCGCCAACTATGAGCCAAAGAGACAACCAAGTCAGGCACAGTTTGAATGAAAAAGGCAGATGCATAGCGTACCTGATGCTTAATCCGCATGAAGTAGACGTTAAGGCGACTGGCAGCCATCAGATCGTCTTCTCGCGTCGGCAGCGGCGTCTTCGCGCGCTCCTTGGCCCGCAACTCACGCTGTTCCTTGCGCTTCTGCTGCTCCTTGGCGTCTTCCAGTATCTTGGCTTCAAGCTCCTTCTCTCGCTTCTGCTTGCTGATTACCAGGTCAGCTTGACGGCGTTCAAGCTTTCGCTCAGCCGCTTGGACACTGTCACGGAGAGTGAGAAATGCCCGTTCATTCGGGTGCGACTCGAGAGCAGTCTCAATCACTCGATAGGCGTCTTCAAAGTGCTCCTCCATCAAATGCGCCTTGGCCAGCGCATGGAAAGCTTTGCTGCTTGTCGTATCAACTGCGAGAGCCATGTTCGCATGCTCCTTGATCACCGACACGTTCTCCTCCTTGATACCGCACACCGCGAGGTTGCAACACAACTTCACGTATCGTTCTTGCAAATCCTCAGGCCACTGGTCGATCTCATCAACAGGTAATCCTTGATTCTCTTGCTGGAATCGCTTGAGCGCATCCAGACTCTTCTGGAACGCATTACGCGCGGCGTAAAAGTCATTGCGCTTGAACTTGCGTTTGCCATCCTCTTGAGCCGCTTCCATCACGTCCAGCAGACTCGGTTCCTGGGCGAATACCTGCTGAAACTCAGTCATTTGCTGGTCTTTCGATGCCTTCTCGAACCAGTAGTCCACGTCGTACCCTTGCTCGTTCGCTGGAGAGTTGACAGCCTCCTCACGCAGCAACTTGAGTCGCTGCTGCACTGCGGAATCCCAGACCCAGTCCTCAAACGACCGGTCCTTGTCACACGCGAACGACAGCAGCACGTTCTGCACTGCATTCATGGACAGCAGCGGCTGCAGGAACGACTGCGTCGCCTTGTCCGTGCGCTGCAGCGCAGCACGCAGCGGCTCCAGCTGCTCTCGCGTCAGCATCCTCAATCAAGTTGTGACGCCAAAGCAGGAAAATATGGATCGCGGAAATCCCCCGGAAGAGTGACTGTACGATGTATTAAACACATCAATCGTATGAAACAAATCGATTCCTTCTTCCCCCTGAAAGGGCAACCGGCCCAGGTGAATCGCAGAGTGATGGTCGGCCACTCTGCCTTCGGCCGAAATGGCGCCAGCCGTTCGCGCTGCCATGGCGCCTGGGAACGCGGACCCGCCGCCGCCGCAGGACGCAGCTGACGCGACTGCGCGCAAGAGCGAGCACCGCGTGCGACTGGCCAAGCTGCTCACGCGCGTGCCGCCTGATGTCGTGATCCCGTATCTGGACGGCGAGCGCATGAACGCCATCATGGCGGAGACCTCCTGCTCCATTGATTACTGTGCGCTCTCACCAGGCGAACCGGCGCGGTCGCCCAGGAGCATGGAGTACCGCATGAACTTCCTCATCTCGGCCGAGGCCAATGAACAAGTACGTTTGTTAGCGCCGGTGGGCTTTGGGCCACTGGCGATTTGGTGGTTGGCGCGCTTTTTGCGTTTGAATGTTGACGTTGGCACTGACGCGTTGATGTTTGTAGTTGGAGAACGGCATTCAAATGCTGCGTGCGCTGGTGGAACGGGTACAGACGCATCTGCTCAAGCAGAAGCGAGCGTGGCGCCAGGCCCCGCATACGCACCGGTATGAGGAACTGTCACCGCCGTCGCATCATGGCCATGCACAAGACGGCGGCTCTTTGGAGCAGATTCAAGTGCATGACTTTACGCATTTAGATGAGGATCAAGACGAGGACGAAGATGAAGTCATGACTGCAGCCTCTTCCTTCCTGAAAGCAGAGCCCTCACCAGCGGATGGTGGTGGCGACACAGCAGTCGCCGGTAATCAAACAAAAGGCGAGCCAGTACGCATGAAGCGTTCAAGACCAATACGAACCAAGCGATCACCTCGAGACTACCACCGTCCGAGACCTATCGACACAGCTGCGCATTGGTATGATGAGGACCACGAAGTGGATGAGGAAGAGATGCACGCTCGATGGCCCCAGCCGCCAATGATGCATTATGCGCCAGAGGAAAGCTGGCAATACAGGCGAGAGCGACCGCGGTATCGACAACGAGTCGTTTTGGAAGAAGACGATGGTTTTGCTCTGCCTCCGCCTACAGCTGCACCGGCACCGGCATTCCCACCACAGCGTGTATCTCCTCGATATGTACATCGACGAAAGCCAAGAACTCTCGACTCCATGCGCTTTAGTAGTCAAAGCCGTGCGCATCCAGGACTCGATACAGATACAATGCCGACTGATGGGTTGAATCGAGCGAATCACAACAGCAAGTCGATAAAACGACAAGTTGGGAGCCATGCGCAGCCGTTCGATGTGTCTGACGAAGAAAATGAAGAAATGGAGTATCATACGACTGTCAACACTGTGCCAATACGCTCACGATATCTCCCTCCACATGATCTACTGTCCGATTATGACAGCATGGAGGATCATGACGGATCAGAACATCGCTATGGTCGGCCTAAGCGTCCATATTACGTTCCACGTCGTGGTATGATGCGTGAAAGGGCTCCTGTCATGTACTATCCGCATCGTCGTCGACCCCGCACTTTATCCGGTCACTATGTGTATGAGGATTATTTGACTGAAGATGAAGAAGAAGAAATGTGGATGCGTGAGCGTGAAGATATGGAACATGATTATGCGTACTACCCAAGGTACCGAAAGACTCCTTCAACTCAACCGATGACGATTCGCAAGCGGTATGTCGACGGATCAGTGAGAATGCGCCCGACAAGAGATCGATCACAAAGTCCAACGCTCTCTGGATTTAAACGACGGCGTAAGGAATCTGTTCCGGGGGGTTCTCGAGAAGATGCAAACGAACATTCCAATCAAGATACAGCGCTACATGATCAAGATCAATATGACCCTGGGGGCCACAATGCAGGAAATGTGGTACATTACAGCGTTCATGGGCCTTCTTCCACACCGGCCGATTTGATTGGAGTCCAAGGAGAAGTCCATAATCATGAAGAGCTGAAGACGGATAACCCGGACAGAGCAAATACAAATGAGCAAACATACAAGAACAGACCGAGATCCATGTCTTCATCACCGCATGAACAAGAGCACGTGATGGATCCACATTCTGAAGCAAACATTTCACATGAAGACATTTCTATGGACGAGAGCAATCAATCACAAGATGATCAACGAGTTGCAAGCACAAACAATGATGAGTCAACTACAGATGGCAATGCATCCTTTGGCTCTGTAGCAGTGTCATCGTCTCTTACTAGCGAGCTAGTGCATACCGAAGAGCCAGTCCCTGAAATGAGGAGCAGTGGTGCCTCCGATGAAACGGATCCACAGCAGCAGCACAGATTACCTTTGGTCACGTCAGCTGTCAATTTCAAGGCAGTCGATAGTGAGGATATTCCAAGCTTCTCTATCGAGCCATGCGACGCTGAGTTCGATGTAACAATGGAATCAGATGAACATATCTCGAAGCAAGTGATCAAACAGGACGACTCAGTGCAAGTGGTTGGTGTTGTCAAAAATGACGCAACCAGTGCCAACTGTATGCTAATTGCTTCCCTGGAGCACACGAATCATGTTGTCGAAGAGTGGATCACGCTGCAGCAGCAAGTGAAATCCCGTGAGCAAAGCTACCGCCTGCGTTCAAATGATTTTGATTTGCTTCAACAACTTCGATGTCTTTGTGTTATTGTGAACGACCTTCAAACGTGGATTGTGGGGTTGTCTGGTACATTTTCACAATCTGTCAAGACAAGCATGGTGTTACAGCTGGATGCAGCTCTACAGCAAGTCTCCATGCCTAAGAAACCACTAGTTGAGAAGCTACAATTGCTGCAGCGAGAAGTCGATGCAGTCGTCGCGAGTCAGACAATGACATTTGAAAGCACTATGCCAGAGATTTCCCACCCTAATTCCGAGGTTACGATGACCGCAGCGGAAGAAAATGCTTCAAGCGAGGAGGATAATCCATGTGACTTTCCGCAGTTTGACGACGACAAATGGGAAATAAGTGATGAAGACAACCATGATTTGGGCATGTCAGACAGCGATCATGATACGAATCATCCTTTCATTATAGCGCCGAAGCAAGAAAGTATCAAATTCGAACCTCGTGAGCGCATGAAGACGAATCTGGCATCTGTTCCGTCAGAAGTGCCCACGTATCTCACATCATTTTTGACGCAGGTTGAGGAATGTGACCCGTCATCGTTCGCTATGAAAGGTATGCAGAAGCGGTTGCTAGGCGAAATCGTCAAGATGAATCCGTATTATTACCTGCAGCCAGGAAAGAAATTCACTAATGAAGAAAAGTCATCATCGTCGGGATCCCCGTGTGAATTTGGATGCCGAGGTGGTTCAGCTCTCAAATGGGAGCGGAAAGTGATTTCTCAGATCAGCTCCCGAATGAAATGGTTCGACTCTATCGCGTACTCTCTCGCCAAGACCAACGGATCCAATGGCAAAGAGCTGCTGACGCGCAAGAAATTGAATTCGACGATTCGTAAACTGCACCTTGTGGCCATGCAACTGCACTGCCTCATATCACACTTGTACTGCCTACGTGGACATACGTCATGCAAAGAGCTTGATTCGCTGCCTGTTGCGTTGAACAATTCCCAGCATGAGCGTCGTATGAATGGATACAAATCTAGACTGAAGCTCGTTGTGAACCAACTGCAACAGAATGGAAGCGCACCGGAGGAATTGCTGCGGGATACGTATGAATTTTTCCCAGAACTTCTTGTTTGTATCGATATTTGGGGATATGATTTCCGAGAAAGCAAGCACAACGCCAACTTGAGCAGTAACAACAAACCCAACTGGGACAGCGTTGTGCTTCCCCTTGGATTCTTTGCAGCGGTGGAAGGCGATCAATTTGATTACGAGCAAGATGTAAATGGATACCTTCAAGGTGTATGTGACGAGCTGTTAAATATCGTGTGTTTGTGGAATGATTTTAAATGGGGCGAGTCTTTCGACTCGATGTCAATCGACCGAATCGTTGCATTTGAAGCGGACGTGAAGAAAAGCGTGCTGAATATCCTCGATTCGCATGCCCACCATCTTCTTGCGCTCTGGTCGAATCGCTTGATGGAGGATCCAGATCAACTGGCAGCCTTCCGACTCACGCAACACAACGTGTACTATGTAGACAACAGTCACTCTCGTGGTCTGTCTGGGAAGCCAGTTGATCAAGTGGTAGACGCATTAAAGACTTCTGCTGGCTCTCAAATGGATATCAATTTGGTGCAGGATTACTGGAAGCAGAAGTTTGCAAGTGAGGAGTTTAATCAAGCCACGTATCACGCATCACTTGCTACACCACTCAGTCCCAAATCGATTACGCAATGGCCTCGCGACGTCATGTCTACACATCTGATGAAATGGAGTCAAGTGTTTGCGCTCCGCAGCGAATCGCAAGTCTTTAGCTCCGTGATGTCCAATATGATGCAAGATGACTCATTGTCGACCAAATCGAGCTCTACCGGTGGGAATCGAAAGGCCAATGCCGAAGATCTGCTCTCCAGTGTACGTCGTGCAAGAATCGTCGCGAGTGATTGCGTTTTGGCCTCAGACAAGTTGGCTCTCCACTTCGCAGCGTCGCAGCTGAATGACAGCGAGCATGCCGGTACTGCTCCTCTAGTGCAGCAGGAACCAGCATCGGGTGAAAATGGCATCGGCATTGATGTAGCACCTGAAGTCTTCAGGCAGAATGAATCGACTGTGTCTTTTGACAATCAGCCACCACCGGTCGAGTCCAATGAAGTGAGCAGCCCATCAGATCGCCCTGATGTCAAGGAGCTCGTCACGATCCTCACCTCGACTCGCAAAGAAGTCGACAATCTTCGCACGCAACGCACTCGCTCCGCCCGCGTGCGTCAGAAGCTGCAAAGCCAATCCATCCAACTTGCGGAGCAATCGCTCGCTCTGTTGCACAACATTGCGCACGACCAGCAGCTCTCGTAGTTAGCATGTCAAGTTGAATACCTCAATAATAGCCCTCTTGTACATTTGGTGTGGTTCGCATGTTCGAACACTAAATTAGAGTTCCTCCACTCCACCACCACTCCACATTCCCGCCCTGTCGATCTTCTTCTCATGCGTCGGCGCTCCCCTTCGGTCTCGCGGTCGTCGTCTCCGGCGGCCAGCAAGCCCAAGGCGGACCGCAGTCGCTCGGGGTCCCGATCCCGGTCTCCCAATGGCCGCGACGCCACGTTGGAGCCCGTGGATGGCTCCATCAGCCCCTCCAAGAACTTCGAGCTGCGTGTGGAGAACCTCACGCGGAACGTGAACGCGGACCACTTGAGTGAGATCTTTGGCAAGTTTGGCCGCGTCGTGCATGTGAGTCTGGCGCGCGAGCCCCGCTCTCGTGTGCCGCGCGGCTTTGCGGACGTGACGTTCGCCACGAAAGCCGATGCGGAAAAGGCACAAGACCACATGGACGACGGATGGCTCGACGGCAAGAAGCTGCGCGTGCGGCCGACCGCTGACGCCAACAAGAGCAACGACAGACCCTCGCGTCGCTCGTTGTCACCGTCACTCGACCGCACCAAAGCGAGCAACGGAGCCAAGCGCAATGGAGCGGCACGCCAAGATGCGGCCGCCCCGCGCAGAAGATCTCCCTCGCCGCGTGGCCGCAACAACACCACCAATCGCCGACCATCTGTGTCGCCCGTCAGCAATCGCAGGAACCGGTCGCCACCGGGTGGTCGATCCAGAGGTGGACGAGTGCGGTCGCCTGTCGGTCGTCGTGGTGGTCGATCTCTGCCGCGTCGTGCGGCCTCACCATTCCGCCGCCGCTCAAGTCGCAGTCCGCCCCCAGCCGCAGCGCGCAATCGTAGTGGAAGATCACGCTCACGGTCCCCGGCGATCCGCGGCCGGCGTCAAGCATCTCCGTTCCGTGGTGGCAATGGCGGTGGTCGTCGTGCGCCATCGCCTTCCCGTGGCCGTGGCCGGGGTTCTCCTCGACGTCGCGGCCGCAGTATGAGCCGCAGTCGCAGTCGGAGCTTCAGCAGCAGAAGCCGCAGCATGAGCAGTCGAAGCAGCCGCAGTCGCAGCAGAAGCATCAGCCCCAAGCGTGGTCGCGGCCGCAGTCGGAGCCGCAGCCGTAGTCGGAGCTTTAGCAGTCGTAGTCCCAGCCGCAGTCGGAGCCGCAGCCCTCGACGCCGCGGCCGAAGCTACAGCCGCAGTTTCAGCGGGAGTCCCAAACGTGCCAAGGCTCAGCAGTAGCCAGCCCCAAGACTATACTACGATACATGGAGTTGTTTTTCTTTTACTTCTATTGCCTGACGTCCTCATGCAACCAAATGAGGACACAGACGACCAAGTGAGGACACAGCTGACCAAGTGAGGCCACCACAAATTACTGTCGATATCAAAGATCATCGTGTTGGTTTACTCTATATTCATTTTTAGTGGACTTCTCATGCCGACATCTGACGCTGAATCGTGGGCGATCGCTGGCTGTAGCGACGCACGCGGTGCGTTGGAGAGGCCGCGATGGGCGGCAGCTCCGTCACTCCGCGTGGAAGTCCATCCGTTGAGGACGTCGAAGCACCGCGGCGAAGCCATCGGCCCAGCATCGTTCCAGCCACCAGCGCATCACTCGAACTGTGGTGGCGTTCCGATCGACCGGTCCTGGTGCGAGCCGCGGCCTCCGCATTCAGCTCCGAGGTGGAGAAGAACCGACTGCGGCCGTACGAGTGGCGAGCACCCCGGAACACGTTGCCTGCTGAGTTCTGCTGGCTCAAGCGACCGCCCGTTCCAGGCGTGCTGTTTCCGCTCTCACCAACGCCAGAGCCCGACGCAGAGTGCTCTGTGGCGGCCGCCAGTCGATTGAGGAACGTCATGGTGACTGCAGCGTCTGGCGGGAGACCGTGGAACGCCATCGAGCCGCGACTGGCGTGGCGATCGAACAGCGCCCGTGTCTCGCGCGCCGTGTCGTGCGTGTAGCGCTCCGAGGCCATGAAGGATTCGACCATGACACTCTCGGCATCGTAACTGAACGCACTGCCACGCGCGACGGACCGACGGCCGCTGCCACGACGCGCAATGGGCAGCCAGCGCGTGGGCACCGTGATGACCGACTTGCTCGCCTTCTTGTCCACCGGCTCGACGACCACAATGGGCGTGGCGGCTTCGACATCGTCCTGCTTGGGGATCGTCTCCGGCGGCGGGAACGCCAGCAACTGGTCGGCCAGGTGCTCGAACTTGAACGCGTGCACTTCCTGCGCCAGATGCTTGTAGGACGCACGGAACGCTCGCTGGTAGCCCTTCCAGAGGAAGTCCCGCGAGAGCGCCGTGCACACCAGCAGCGGCACCAGCAGCCAGAACACGCGGACGCCGAACGAGTTGGAGAACACGCCGTTCCAGTAGGCCGAACTGATGGATTTGCCGCTCGAGATGACGGCCGCGACCACGATCCAGGGCGACACCGATAAGAAGTAGATCACAAAGTGCACGGGCCACCACATCTGCTGGTGCAGCATCAGCTTGAGCGTCACGACCAACAGCACGATCGTGAAGGCCACGCAGCCGTAGACCCACATGTTGGGCGTCTCGCCCGTGTGGTTCATGTACTGCATGCCGTAGATCGTGCCAAAGCTAATGATCAGCGACTCCCAGATGCAGGACGTGATCCAGGCCCAGACGATCTTGGTGTTGAAGTGACTGTTCTCCTGGCCGATGCGGTAGAGCAGCGGGTAGTTGTGCGCTAGTGAGGCCGGTACGTCCTGCTCCATCGTACTGATGAGAATGATTGGTAACGCCGTGAAGATGAGGTTGTAGCCCTGGAGACCCCACTCGAGAAAGAACTTCTGGCCGGAAAAGCCCGTGTAGAACATGTACCAAAACTGCGTCAGGTTCATCATGACGTTCTTGTAGAAGATGTACAGGATGAGCTTGCCCATGCGCACGTAGTTCCAACGACCGTGCACCAGCAACAGTCGCGAAAGGAATCGAAATTGCGCAATCGCGTAGTCCGACGAGTTCGCAGCTTGCATTCCTTCCTGGCCAGAGATACCCACGCCCACATGCGCGGACTGGATCATTGAGACATCGTTCGCGCCATCACCGATGGCCAGCGTACGCACTTCCGGGTTGTTTTCACGCACCAAACACACGAGCTGGGCCTTCTGTGCCGGAGAAACACGGCAAGCAATCACAGCGACGCATCGCTGGGCCACATTGAGAAAGAGATCGGGGCATTCTTCCAGTGCGAGCTCCAGCGTCTCACCATCGATAACAAGTGCCAGTTCACGCTTCTGGTTGTTTACCGCCATGCTCTCGATTCGCGTCAGACGACGACGGTCTTCAGCCACATTTCCAATGAACGAGTGATTGGAATTTCGAAGCAGATGAGACGATTGACGATCGCGTCGAGTGTTTTCGTTTTCCGCGTTTTCGGAGTCGTCGTCTTCTTCACCTTCGTTCACGCTGTACAACTCCAGCTCCTCCATAATCGACAGCAAATCAGGGTGCGAATCAGCCGAGATCACAATGCGCTCGACATCAACCGTGAGCAGGCGACAGGCAAAGCCAATATTGATGGCTGTCTCCTCCTTATCACCCGTGAGCATCCATATCTTGATCGATGCCTTGCGGAGTTTATGAATCGTATCGGGCACAGCTTCCTGAAGACGATCCTCAATAGCAGTGGCACCCAAAATATCCAGGTTCACTTCGATCTCCTCCATCAGTCCATCGATCTCGTTGGGCTCGCCCTGACGACGCATCTCGATCTGACGCATGTCGTTAATCGCACGTCGGTACTGCTTGACCCACCGTTCGTAGAACGCTGGCTCGATTATAGACGAACCAATCACGAGAGTGCGCAGACCTTCATTCGCAAACGTCTCCATGTGCTGCAGCGTCTGCTGACGCACATGCAGGACCTGCGGATCTGTGGTATTGCGCAGGCGCTCGTACATGACGGTGTCAGCGCCCTTGCACAACAGCTTGAGCGTGCCATCAGGCGCTTTCAGAATAACTGACATGCGCTTTCGCGTACTGTTGAACTCCAGCACTTCCAAAATCTCATACGCGTTGGTCCGCACATTCGCATTCTGAACATCTTCGTCCGGACTCAGACATGAAAAGTTCTCAATCATGGCCTTGCCAGGGGCACGCGCCACAAAGCGGAAGCCAAAACACGCAGCAGCAGCCACCAGCGCCTGTTCATCCGGAGAAGAAGCGCTCAATCGCAGCTTTCCTTCCGTCGTCTTCTCGGGCATGACGGTGTGGCACACAGCCAGATGCTCGAAAAAGGACGCAATCGTGTTGGCGTGCTGGCTTCCGAGTTGATTCATAGCGTCGAAAAGCGTATCGTCCTGGTAGTTGACGAACGGAGCTTTGACCACGCGATGCTCATGATTCACATCGGTCTCCACTTCGTCGCACCGTTCCTCCGTGATCGCCATCGACCCCGCGCCTTCTTCCTCGCGGCGTTTCTTGGCAGCAATGCCGACTTCAGTCTCGCCCAGTCCATACGCGACGCCATTGATGCTGCACTTGCGAAACTCCATGATGTTGCACGTCAGCGTACCGGTCTTGTCTGTGAAGATGTAATCAATCTGTCCGAGCTCTTCGTTCAGCGCCATGGTCCGCACGCGGCAGGGCGTGTCGGTTTCGGCGTGGTACATTTCCAGATCGTTGTTCATGAACTTGGCCTGCATGAACTTGACGGACGTCATACTCACATACAGCGAGACCGGGATGAAGGAATTCAGCAGCAAGAAGTAGTACAGCACTTGAATAATGAAGTTGCCCGTGGGCGTCGTGACGGCAGTCGCGTTCTTGTCGTACAGGTACCAGGCCTGTACGCCTCGCACCATGCTGAGATTGCCATGGTTCCAGACCGTGGACGCGATCGCGCCCGTGAGACAGAGCACAATCATGAGCGCGCAGATGTACAGGATCTGTCTGTTCAGGCGCTTCTCCATGTTGCTCCACTTCATCGGGTTATCCGACGATGCGCGCATGATCTTGGTGTCCGGGCCGGTGTTCACGACCAGAGCGTAAATGTACTCGGTGTTGCGCACTGTGGAGCCACGCAGCACGACGGCGTTGGTCGTGATGACTTCCTTATTGCCGTCCTGCAGCGTCAGCGATCCACTGAAGCGGTGGATCGAGTTGTTGGGCGTCTCGCAGACCACAAAGCCCTCAAGAGCGGCCAAGTCCTTCTCATGGCGGATGCTGGTGTAGGTCGATTCCAGGCCCTGGCGCAGCTTGAGATTGGTCTCGCCATCGAGCGACTTGGTCTCGACGTAGCAGATGCCGGCCGGGTTTTCCGGCTCGGGCTCGCAGGCAGCGAGAATCACCAGGTCAGCCGGCACGGGCTCTCGGTTCTGCAGCTTGACGACGTCGCCCACGTGGAGCTCGGCCCACGGGACCGTCACGAACGTGAGCTTCTCGCGGTCAAAGACGCGGCAGGGCAGGCCGTTCGTGATGTGGTCGGCCTGGTGCCGCTTGTAGTCCTCGAGACAGGCGAAGAACATGTCGATGAGCACGATGATAGACAGCGCCGGCAGCGAGGCCGGAAAGCCGCTCGTGTTGGAGATCGGGCCGATAGTCTGCATGACCGAGATGACCAGGAAGTACGCGTTGGCCAGCTTGCTGAACTCGTAGAACAGCAGCTTCGGGATGAAGTTGAACAGCGTGAAGCGGGACGTGATGACTGTGTTGCACGGGAAGTGCGCGTTCGCCTCGGGCGCGTTCAGGTACACGTAGCGGTAGAGCTCCGCGTCGTCGTCGTCGTCTTCGTCGGGGGCGTTCGAGTGGTCGTCCTCGGCCTCCTGGATCTGCGTCAGGCCATCCTGGTTCTGCGGACTGTCCACCAGGACGACGTCCGCCATGGAGTCCACCTCATTCACGTCCACGACCGGCTTGTCGTCCTGGGCCTTGCGACTGAATGGACTGCGCAGCGTAAACGTTGACGACGCCGCACCCGATGAGGCGGAGGCCGCATCGCCTGGGGCTTGGGCCTCAGACGCGTCGCCTGCCGCGCGCCGAGGCGTGGCCGCCAGCAGCGCGTAGTCCGCGGCCACGGGGCTGTCCTCCAAGGAGCTCTCGCCCGGCTGCTTCATGGGCCCCGGAGAGAAAGAGAATGCGGTTTCCTTCCCTTTTGTATACGCTTGGCGTCGCGTCGCAGTGCAATATGGGGCTGCTGCCACCGTCTGCCAACAACAAAATGAAAATAAAAACAGATGCAGCAGTGACATCTACCAATCGCAGCGCGACTTGGGTGGTCCAAAATATGATCTTCACATAAAAGCGGCAGTTTATTTTTCCCCAAAAAACAAAGAAAGTTTTGGGTGAAAAAAGACTGGGGTACAGTATGGCGTAACGGATGATCTGGTTTCGAATGGAAATGGAGGAGCCCAGCAGTTTGTCGGTATTGGCTGATCTCTAATCTCTAATCACTTGGTTGTACCACCACACGCACCACATACACAACACGGAATGGCACACCTTATGCCACAGAACATCATGGCTGACGACAAAAAAATCACGTTCAATGAAGAGGCGAGTCAAGGTCTCGACATCGTGATAATAACCGCATGGAAGAACTGGACCACCGCCTTTTTGCCACTGGCGATACAGTGTACCGTTTTGAGCATGGCTCAGATCGAGCAAAGAAGCCAAGACTGGATCATCTCGACGCCAAGAGCGGCAGTGGGACGTCACGAGTGCACGTGAAGCTGCAATTTGATGAGCCGGTCGATTGCGCAGCTGAGCAGTTTGCGTCGGGTGCATAAAACATACAACATAATATCCAAGCCAAGAGATCCGAACTGAACGTCGCATCATGATTTATGAGGCGCCATCTTCATTGGCTTCATTCGTCTCTTGGACCAACTGTTGGCCACTTGCGAGTGCCAACAGGTCCTTGCTGGATCGTGTGATGAGCTGCATCAACTCCTGGCACTCGGACGATCGGACACCGTCGTAAACATTCTCGATCGAATCCACACGCGCACGTGCTTCTCGCATAATCTGGCGCATCTCGGCTGCAAAAAGGCTCTGCTCTTGCTTTGCTTCGCTTGACTCGCCGTCGCTGTCATTAGCCGAAGGGATCGAGTCTTCTTCTATTGTACGCAAGGAAGGCCGCTGAATCAGTGCCTCTGCCGCGCCGTGCAGCGCAATTTCTTCCCCAAATGCCACGGCAGTCGTCACGGTTGATCGCAGCTGCACACACGTCTGAATCAGCTGCAGGGTCGACCGTTTCTTGTCAATGTAGAAGTCATCGTTTAGATGGTCCAGTAAAGGCTTTTTCTCCACGTCCGTCATGGTCCGGTGGAAATCCGCCTGCTCATGCAGCGTGGCTAGACGCGATTGCAAAGCGTAAACGCGTTCCATTTCCTGCTCGTGTGCGTCGATTTCGGCGTCACTCCAGGCGTAGATCTCCGGAAGTTGCACTGTTCCATGCAAAGGCTCCGCGTTAGACAGCATCAATTCCTCTTCGATGTCTTGGCTTGCATCAGGCTTGACTGGAGAGCTTGCTTTTTCATCAGTCTGGACTAGATCATGATTATCCCGAGCGAATCGCAAGACACCAGGCTTTCGGAACCCGGTGTTGGCTTCTACGGTATTTTGCTCCTCCTCAACGACTTCAGCTTGTCTGTCCCCCTCTCCAACTGGGCTGGCAGCTGCTTTCTGCTCGACGACTGCTTCTACTGGTATTGTTTCTCCACCTGCAGTTTGTATGGCTTTCAGTGGCTTCGTCGGTTCTGGAAACACGGAGGGAAGTGGACTATCCATCGCTCTCCGGAGCGTCCATTTGGCAATATTTTGCTCGTAGAAATAGTCGACCACACGCTCCAAACGCTTCTTGATGGTTTTCTCGAGCTCCCCGATCTCATGGATGTGCATACTCGTAAATTCGGACGTCCCCAGATTCGTCTTGTCCCAAGCATTGTAGATCTCGTTGAGATGGTGCGCCAAGCGGCTCAAACGAGTCGGGTACGCTGACTTTCGAGCGTAGAAGTTGATGAGATACGACTTGGATTTATCTCGTGGTGCGAAGCCGTGCTCGTAAAAGGGCAGCTCCTTGCGCCAGGCGTCCAGGTACACCAACACCTCGGGACAGAAAGCGTATGATTCTCGCTCGAGATGATCCTTCGCCGTTGCAGTGTACTCGGGAAGCCCGTACCGGCCGTTCTCATCCAGTTGCGCCAATAAAGACGCCACCTGCGCTTCCATGTCGAGGCTCGAGTCCTCTCTGCCCATCGCAGCTGAGTACAGATACAGCACGACGACGTGGAATTGCGCCGCCATCTCGTGCACAGTCGTCATAATCGAGTGCAGCTGCTGCCATCCGAAGTTGTAGTGCGGCCATACGTGCTTCTGCGGATTCTCCAGCCAGTACGCGTTGCACAATAGCTTGCTCACATTCGGCATCAACTTGGCCGTGATCTCCAGCAGGTGTGATGACTGCTGTACGCGCCAACGGGATCCTCCTTCATCTGCGGCTAGCAGCTCTGGTGGCGGTGGACTATAAATCACTTGCATGTAGCTGTACGGGTTCGTGCGGAGCATAGTGTTGAGCAGCTTCTGCATGGATTGTGCGAACACGCTCTCGGTACTGTGCTTCTCAGTGACGCTTTTGCTGATCCGCATCAAAATCGGGGGGATCCATTGGCCGTAGTTATACACCGCCGTCTCCTGTGATAGTTCCACAGGTTCTTCTTCTGGTATCTTCTCGATGCGAGATGATAGATCGATTGGAGATGTTGGTGCGTTGCTCAGCGGAGCTGGTATGGACGAGACGCGACGTATGCTGGGTGGATGCTCGCGGAGCATCGTCGCCTTCTCCACGAGGCGTGCAAGCCGCTTGAAGAGCACAGCAAGCTTTTCGTCCGCATTCTGTTTACTGGATACTTTGATCATCATGCTGTTCGTCTTCTTCCACACACGCAGGAACGACGCTTCGTGCACGCGTTTGCGGCTGAGCAGCCAGTGGAATCGGAATTGCATGGTCATCTCCAGCATCAGACGCAGTCGTTCCAGTGCATCGCATCGATTCTCCAGCCGTCCCAGACGATGCCAGTGTATCCGCAACGCTCGATCCACTGCCTCATAGCGGTCGCTTGTGCGTGCAGACGCGAGCAATTGAGAGGCAAGCTCGCGCTCCTGCTGTTGGCCGTGCGCATTACTCGTCGGTGTTCGCTTCCTGCAGCGTCACAATGCCCAACAAGTCGTCAGCACGCAGCACACATCAACAACGCAAGCCATGATGCACGCACTATAGCCGTACTATATGCGCCGCACGCCGTGTAGCTCTGCAACTGGCCATGCTTCCTACCTCTTCATGCTTCCGCCATCTACTGAGCGGCTCATGAACGGCAACGCCAGGTGAGCAATACCGGTACTGTATACCGGTATATACCGATCACCTGAGTTCGCGCTTTCCCTTTGCCTCCCCTCTCCATGCCGATCAGCAGAGCGCGTGTCGAGCGGAAAGCAAGCGAGCGACCATGGAGACGCGGCGCGCGGCCGACGGCGGGAAGGGCCCGCGCAACAAGGAGCAGGACATGAAGCGCCTGGGCAAGTTCTACGCGGCCGACCGCCCGTGTCGCAAGCGGCTGCGCACGGTGCTGGAGTTCCTCAAGACGCCCATGACGGCCAACGGAAGCGCGCAAGACCTCGAGAGCTCGCTCAGCCACGACAGCGCCGCCGTGCACGAGTTCTGGGCCGACCAGAGCAACAGCAACATCCTCATCGGCGTGCTCAATGACTGCGTCAACGACCTCGAGACCCTCTACACGCCACACGAGAACGCATTCCGCAAGCTGCGCAAGAAGCCGCTCGAGGCCGAGGACTGGAGCGATGTCTTCGAGGGCCTGGAAGTTCTCATTCGCCACAACACGGCGTTGATCAGCGATGGATGGAGCAACCAGAACTTCACCAAGCTGTTCACCAAGCTGCTGAAGCGGGACAACCACGCGTTCATCAAGAAGTATGCGTTCCGCTGCCTCACGCTGTACACGGACGCCACGCGCAACCTCGCACAGCTTGCGAGCTTGTCGTCCACGCCCTCGATCACCACGCCGGTGACATCTAGCCACTTGGGCTCAAGTCGTGGTGGATCCATCATTCTGGGCACCGAGGCCGAATCTCTGTTTGGTGGCGGAGACGACGACGACCCCCAACGCCGCAAGAACCTGCACCTGGAGCTGCTTCGTGAAAGCATCGACTTTTCCCCATACGGTGGTGGCAGCATCCTGCTTCCGGATAAGTTCATCAACGAAGGCGTGCATGTCGAAGGCTGGATGCGACCCATGCCCACGCAGGCGGAGGAACCCGTTGACATGCTCAAGTTTGTGATGGATCTGAGTCTGGAGACCGAAGATGCTCGAACTCTGAGCAACCCGAAGATCAATCACCGTGCACGTGGTGATCGATTCGTGTTTTGGTGTGAGCTCATCATGAAGTTTTACATGCCGATATTGTACCCCAAGGTGTGTATCAAGGCCAAGCTCAAGGAAGAGTCGGATACGCTGGGCTTTTTCCACCATTGTCCCGGTAGTTTCCAGCGTGTAGTGGCTCGTTGGATTTACAAGCTGCGTTCCAAAGAAGAACAAATGGAAGCTCTCTGGTCGCGTCGTGAATTCTCCGAAGTCGTCATGGAGACGATTCGTCAGCGCTTCGCGTACAGAGACGCTGAACTGGTGATTGATGCTATTAAATTTTATTCTGGCATTTGTACGGGGGCCCAGTATGTGCCTGATGGTATGCGAACACAGATGAACGAAACATCGCGTGCCATGATCTCGCACGTCTCGCAGCTTTTTCACCCATCGGTCCACCTGGAAGACCCCAAAATTCTGCTGCACTGCATTGAACTTTTGGAGTTGATTTCGCAGCGCCGATTGGATGATTACACGTCAACATATCTTCGCAAGTTTGTGATATCTACAATCGATAACTGCACGATGTTACGCGACCCGAACAACTCGGCCGTACTTAGCGCCATGATCTCCGTGGTGCTGCATGTCTGGATGCATGCTGCCATTTCCAGCAAGGCCACTGGAGCGCAGGTTTGGATTGAATTGACAATCACCATGCGTCGATGGCTTGTGAGTCCACATGATGCAAAAATGATCGCATTGGCGGTAATCAACTGCTGGAAGCATGAATTAAGGTTCACAAGCATGCTCCTGATGTATGTCATGGATTGCGGTCAATCCACGCTGCAGATTACTCCCGAGGGAACCTCAATTGTGCCAGCAACCAGTTCAAGTAACTCAAACAAAAGCTATGTGAAGGATGGTAGCCGACCGAGCTATCTACAATCATCTGCCAATTTCATGATGCACGCCACAGTCGATATTGATGATGCAACGCTCTTGCTCGATCGTGTTCTGCATTTGATTCCGCCGCCGACCGTCGCGGCTTTGCTTCCGTTTTTGCACTTTAATTTGTTTGAAGGCTTTTTGCAATTGATTGATTTGTGGATCGACTCTGCAATATGTTGTCCGCGAACGACACCCACCGAGTTACAACGCATCAGTCCATCCACGATTATCGCGCTGTTTGGTGAGTGGTTCCTGCCTGTTTGTGAGCTCGAGAGCAGCGAATACCAAAATTCGCGTTGCATTGCTCTCGTGATTCTTTGCAAGTTATGCTCTGTGCGTTGTGTAAACTCCCTGACGCGCAGTCATGTAACCATGCTGGCGCGCGTACTGTTCAAGGGCATCACTTCGCCTTCAGGTGTCATTGTATCAACAGTTCTTCAGCAATCGTCTGCGATATTCACTCTAAATTTGGATGGAATGAATGCGCTTGTTCCGGCATATTTACATGCGATTGATCAAGTAATCGTTGCAAATATCTGCAATCTTGCAGCAAAGTCCAAGACCAAGGTTTCAGAGTGGAATAAGGAGCTCACTGCGGCACTGGATGTTGTGTTCTCAATAATGTCACTGCCTATGCGATATCCGGATCAAAACTTTGTGAGCTGGCATAAAAAGCTACGCAACTTGACGAATCCAGAGGACGTGACTCGTGTGCGCGATCTGATGAGAGATATTCCAGAAACACGTGATGAATTCTACGTGATTATTGGTCGTATCCTGTTGCGCGTTGCGGATCTTCCGTTTACAGATATTATTGACATCAAGAAGAAAGCGCTTTGGGGTATTTTCTGCCTAGCGGTAATCAACCTCACCCATCCAAACACTGTGAGTCCGGTTTCGTTGACGGAGTGGATTGTGTTTCTCATTGATGCGTGCCATGCAATGGACTTCTCATTGTCAATGACTTCATTGAATATTCTACAAGATTTATCTGAGTTCCACGAGGAAATTAACTCCCTAGAGCCTGCTCTGGTAGCGCGTGTCGTTATGACATTGGCTGTGTTTGCTCAGCGTCAAGTCGAAGAAGCTTCAATTGAAGTTCAAGCGGCTATAGAAAGCGCTGAACAGGCGACTGATAACACCTCACGATCAAACACCGAGGCGGAATCTCTTTTTGGTAGCAGTGGAGTCGCGTCTGGACCTCGACAAGGTAGTGGCAACCGACAAAGCCGCTTGGAAACTGGAAATGCTACGACGACCGAGGCAACCGATCCGTTCAGTAAGTTAAAAAACAAACTTAAGGCGGGAGCTCTCAACAGCGGTGCGCAAGCTCCATTGGTAACACCAGCACCGGCGAGTACCCCGCTAGTTCCCCCCAACGCACCGAAAGAACAGGAAATTCCTGCTCTGAAGTTGATCGTCCAGAAGACAAGCACGATTTTTGAGTGCTTGCGATTTTGGGTTATGCACCGCCCCGATGTTATGGAAGACACTGATGTAAAAAAATTGCTGTTTAGCGCAATCGAAGCAGCTCTTGTGGGCACTCTTCCCGATGGCGAGTGGCAGGAAGAAGTCAAGCGCGCACGCGAACATGAGCGACAAACGTCAATGCCTCTGTTGTTTCTGGGCCTCCAAATGCGAGCATCTCTCAACACTGAAAGCAGTCAGTCATGGCTGAAATCCTTTGAGGAGACAGCTGTGGCAGCTGAAGGGTTGTTGATGCATCTGCTGCATCATTTGAATGGATTTCCGTCGCCAGCTGGTGTTGATCAAATGACATCGAACTGCTCGGAACTCTACGCGCTTGATGATATTCAAGAGGGAAGTGATTCGACAAAAGAAGCCCCACAATCTGCTTCTGCGCACTTTGTGTTCATGAATTCTATTATCTTCAGCGTCATTGGAAGTCTCGATTCGCCCTGCGCACGATTTGTTGCGAGAGATATGACTGGATTATTTACGTGGGAAATCACTGCAGCAGTATCAAGTAATCACGCAGTCACTCGAGATCGCGTGGCAAGTACCCATGCGAATTCGATGATGGCACGCCGCGGAAGTGTATCGCCTGCTGATAACCATCACCCACTCTTAAATTTGCCCCGTGCTGAAGCTTCTGTTCGAGTCGAGTTCAAACCATCTGAAGGCAATAAGTCCAATACTAAAGGATCGTGCCCGACATGTGGAGGTGAGAACCCACGTAAACGATCGCCTGATCACACAAGTTCTGGGTCTATGTGCAAGATAGAAACGCAACAAGTGTCCTGGGATCGAGAGGAACGTATTTTGTCCAACAGTGAGTGTGTTGTGAAGAGCTCGTATGTATACCACGAAGAACCCGCGAGTAGTACCACAATCAGCGCTCCGCCGACAGCCACTTCAAATGGTGGTGCCACTGAAACTCCTGCTTCGGGATCAGGTCAACAAAAAAAGCCAAATAACCCACGTGGGGTTGAGTCGGACAAGGTAATTCCAAACGGCTCAGGTCCAACACCTACACAACCTTCGCAACAGCAAAGCAAGACGGCTCCTAAACGATGCGAGTGTCAAGCACTCGAGAAAAAACAGGCTGCTATCCCGAACAAGTCAGTTGCAATTTGCGGACTATTCGATATGAATCTTAGTGAAGCGAACGTTGGAAGCCTTGATGACGAGCGATCTCTTTTGGATTTGGTGCTGGACAGCATTCCAATGGTGTTCCGAGATTGCAGTGGAGATACTGCTGATAAGACATTACTTGGTGGACGATACGCAATGCTCAAATATCAGCTGATGGACATCAATCCAAACACGAATCCGTTGCTACAGGATTCCGCGGAGGTGCCAGGATTTTCATTTTTACAGCGATTGATCCACGATGACGAATGCTACGTCCAGCTCAAGGCTTTCTTAGTCAAAGATGGCAAGCAAGAAAGCAAGGAGTTAGTGGATTTTTGTGACTCCGTCAAGAAGTATGAACGAAGCACTGTGGCCAGCGATCGACTGGGTCAGGCATCTGTTATCTATTGGGAATTCTTGACAATTGAAGGTGGAAAATCATTGCAATTTCCACCTTCAATTGGAGGTGCAGTTCAAACTCAGATCCAGCAAGCGCAACAGGCGCTAAAGAACAAGTCTTCTGAGGGCTTCCGTTTACCGGGATCTTTGTTCCAGCAAGCTATGGCACATATGGAAAGCCATTTCGAGAAATCAGGCTTACTAGACAAATACGTCGCAGAGCTGGATCAGACTCCTTCGTCATCACCCGCTGCAGCGAATGCGAAAGAAGGAGCAGGAGCAACGCTGCCTCCTCAGCTGACTCTGTTCGACTCCTTTTCAATCATGGAATTGAATGTACGCATCTTGCAATCAGCACTCGCACATCGCGCAGCGAGTGAACAAGTACATCCTGCCAATGATGTATCGACGCGACAGATTGCGTCTAACAGCACTGAGCTTTTATTGGACATGATGGGCCCGAGCCGTGTGAGTCACCTAGATATTTGCCGTCTCTTCTTGTCTCAGTCTGGTTTGCTGCCTCCTCCAAATGGTGATGTGCGCAACCAAAGCCGACTGAAGCTGCTTGAACAAGGTCCTAAGGTCGATCGCTCGCTTAAGCATCTAGATCAAGCACCGACACGTGAAACCATGAAGATTGGCGTACTCTATGTTGGACGTAAGCAACGGTCGCAGCAAGAGATTTTGCAAAACGACCGTGGTAGCCGTGCCTACGAGCAGTTCTTGGAGCAGCTCGGTTGGGATGTTGACCTGACAACGCATAAGGGCTTCGTTGGCGGTCTGGATTGTAATCCCAAAAGCTTGTCAAACGGTCGAACTACGTTGTACTATGCTACATCGCACAGTGAAGTCGTTTTTCACGTTGTCACTCGCATGCCAACGAAAGAAGGCGATCTGCAACAAATCGACAAAAAGCGTCATGTGGGCAACGACTACGTACACATTGTTTGGAGTGAGAATGATTCTCACGAGTACGATCCGTCGACAATCACGAGCCATTTCAACGATGTGCAGGTCGTTATCTATCCCCTGCGGCGAGCACAGGAAGGAATGTATCTTGTGCAAGTGTATTCCAAGGCAAAGGTGCCGCCCTTTGGCCCGTTGCAGTCTGGTATGGTCGTGCACGCAGCCGATCTCGCACGTCTTGTACGACAAACAACCATGAACGCCAATCGAGTCTGCCGGGCACAGGTAAGCATTTGTAGATTTTTATTTTTTGCTATTAGCGTAGATCATTCACTGACACTCGTAATTTGCGTGCAGACCGCTGTTTACGTCCGCCCATATCCCACTCGAAAGAAGCTGGTGGACGAAGTTGTCGAGCGCTATGCAGTCGAATACAAGGAAAGCCAGCTGCTGGGGATGCTCTTCGCGCATCCAATGGCGTCTGGGTCGTCGCTGCCAGCATTGGAGTAGAAGATATAAAAGATTTTCGTAAGTGTCTAAAGACCATCGTGTTTGTTGTGTGGGATTCTAATACATAGGCGAGGACAACCGTTGCTGTGTCAGCTGTCCTCGCAAGTGTTCAATCTCAGCCTGCATGTCGTCTGTTAGACGCGCCCACTTTTTCATTTCTTGTGTACTCACGTCACTCAGTTGCTGCAGGGAGCTCTCAACGGACGCCTTCTCCTTTCGTAGGCTCGAGCGCTCGTGCAAGAGCTGGTAAATCATCTGATCCTTGACAGCCACAAGCCGCTCCAGTTCTAATTCCCTACTCTTTGATTTGTTGGCGTGTGACCGCTCGCGCTTCGTCGACTCCTCATCGCTTGACAGCTCTTCGTCGTCGCTATCACTGCGATTGGATTGCTTTGGCGTATTCGACTTCTCTCGTGTCTGGTTGCCTCTCCTTTTGGCGCGTTGGGGCGAAGGAAACTCCTTCATAGCCAGTTCTTGTGCATGTGCTTGCATCTCACCTGCCTGCGCTACAAATTCCTTCATGGCAGATTCCGAGATATTCGACCCTCGTGCAAGATGCCCTCGCACCCACTGGAGCATCTCCTCAATCTGCTCCAGGTTCTCCTCCAGCTCCTTGTATAGAACGACCCGCTGTTTTCTACGATGGTCGTCTGAGCGCCACGGAAATCCATTTGAGGACTCAAGGAAGCGCCAGTCGGATGATTCCACAGCGCATGATTTGCTGCTTTTAGACGATTTTCGGTCATCAGGCACCGATCGAGTTTGCTGGTGGCCACTCATCTCATCTCGGATATCTTGCATCTGAGCAGGTAAAGCGATCACGTTAGAGCTGGAAACAGCAATCGAAATCACGTGACAGAGCCACTTACCAGCTCAAGCAATCGAGTTCGCTGCTGAACCAGCTCCGTCTTGCAGATCTGCCTCAGCTTCCACAGTGCGGCGTGGTACTCGGAGCGAACTGACTTGGGCTCCTCTTTGGGCTTAATCTCTGACTTCTTCTCAGATGCAGTTGGTTGGATCGCTTGTGGTGCAGTCTCGGTCGGCGGCGATTCCGCTGAAGGCTGCGGAACTGGATGGCTTGGCGCCACGGCGACTGCGTACTGGAGATCGTCCACGAAGGCCGATAACTGAGGCTTGAAGTCAGCGAAGAACACGTGGAACTTGTCGAGTGTGAGCGTGCCCGTGTGGTCATTGTCATATCTCTCAAAGAGCTGTCCGGCTTCGAACTCTGAGTTCTTCTCTGTGCGGGCGAACCCCAATGGGATGCCTGGCGCATCCGTTAGCGCCAGAGGCATGCGGTGCCGCTGCCGGTGGCGGTCTCTCGGGTCGCTTGTAGTGCTCTGTCCATCACTCTGTGCATACTCTCTGAGCAGCTCCAGGAAGTCCTGCCTGGAGAGTCGACCCACACGCGCGCGGTCATAGCGTCGGAACAACTGAATCGCGTCCGGATCAATCACTGGCGTGGCTGGCGGCGGAACCGCAGCAGCCGAGGGCGCACTGCTGTTGCTGCTGGGAGCTGGAGCCTCTTTGCTGCTGGAAGACCTCTTGGTTTTCTTCTTCTTCACGTCCTTGGATGCGGAGCTGCTCTTCTTCTTGCTGCTCTTCTTGGGCGCTTCCACTGGCATGGCGTCGTTTCGATTGGGAGTTGCTGCTGCATCGGACAGCGCACTTTAATAGAAGACCGCATCGAATAGAGAGCTCTTTTGGTACCGATCGAGAAACGAAGATACCGGTACGATCGGTACGTGCGCAACAACCCACACGACTTGACCGCAAATCGGTCCCACCATCTGTGTTGTGGCGTCCGAGCGGATGGGGCGGATGGCCAGCTGGTTTCCCACTGTTCAGCTAAACCTCTTGGAATACATGCTTATACATCGTCTTTACGATATCCCATATGCAAGGTTTATGCGATACAGCAAGTCTTGCTCACATGCGTTTGTATGCCTGCCGACTCTTTGCACCGCATCAACGTTCTAATTATGCCATTACGCAGAATCCACTGTACGCGTCAAGGTTGTGTCCGTGCAGACCCCCCCATGGACATGCAGAAACGGGGAAGCGGGCCCCGCTCGCCAGTCCCCCTCCCCCGTGACTGACTGACTCGTTGACTTCATTCGCGCTCCATCGAGTCGCCTCGCGCCAAGAGGCCGATTGATCCGACAGCGCAGCAGGCCGTAGCGCGCCCACACGCACAGGCGCTCGGGGGCGGACGCGAGGGACGGCCTCACGCTCATCTCCATCAGCGAACGCGCGTCTGGCATTGAACTGTCCGTGCGTTTCTGGCGCTTTTGGAGCGACCAGCTAAAGGGTTTAACACAGAGAGAGACCGACCGACCGGAGCGATTGAGCGATGGTATTGCGCACGATGCGTGCGCTGCTGCTGCTGCTGCTCGTGTTGGCCACATCGTCAGGTACGACGCGCCTCGAGTCCGGCTGCAGAGGGAAGGAGGCTAATGCTGTGCACGTGCAGATGAGTGGCGAGTGGGGAGACGAGCGGCGCTGGTGACAGCAGAAGCGGTCCCAGCCAAGGCCAACGCCACAGCGCATCGGCGGATGAAAGTGCTGAGCGCAGCAGATAATAACGGCGGCGACGCGTCAGGCACAGGAGCGACCACAGGCACGAGTACGAGCTCAGCGGCAGGCACGTCCACAGGAACGAGTAGCAGTGCGACAACGGCGACGACGAGCGCAGCGGCCACAGCGACGGAGACTGCGACGGCGGTGGCCGAGGCAGCGGTATCGACAGCGACATCCGTTGTGTCGTCAGTGGTGAATGCGCTCACTGGCGGAACGTCGACAGGCACGACTTCGAGCGGTTCATCTACCGGCAAGACGGCCGACGGCTCCTCTGGGTCTTCTACAAAGAGCACGTCGACGACGTCAGCGACGGCTTCGGCTTCCGCCACGACGAGCGCTTCGTCCAAATCGACTTCGACCAAGACCGATTCGTCCGGATCGTCCGTGAAAAGCAGCTCGGAGACGGAGAGCTCGTCTCAGACGTCAGGAACGTCGACCCAGTCCAGTACGGAGACCAAGAGCACGACAGAGTCCTCTGGCTCGTCCACCAAGGCCAGTACAGAGGCGAAGAGCTCCACTCAGACCTCCGGTTCGTCTACAAAGTCGAGTGCAGAAACCAAGAGCTCGACTGAGTCGTCAGGCTCCTCGACCAAGTCCAGTACGGAGGCGAAGAGCTCAACTCAGTCGTCAGGCTCGTCGACCAAGTCTAGTATAGAGGCGAAGAGCACGACTGAGTCTTCTGGCTCCTCGACTAAGTCTAGTACGGAGGTGAAGAGCTCAACGGAATCATCAGGCTCATCGATCAAGGCAAGTGCAGAGGCAAAGAGCACGACGAGTTCGTCAGGCTCATCGACCAAGTCCAGTACTGAGGCGAAGAGTAAAACCGAGTCTTCTGGGTCTTCGACCAAGTCCAGCACGGAAGCTAAGACCACAACTGAATCATCAGGCTCGTCGACCAAGTCCACTGCCAAAGCTCAGACCTCGACTGAGTCAACTGGGTCCTCAACAAAGGCGAATACCGAAGCGAAGAGTACTTCCGAGTCTTCAGGGTCGTCAACTAAATCCACTGCGGACGCGACAAGCTCGACAGAGACGTCGGATTCGTCAACAAAAGCGAACGCGCAGGCTACGAGTACCACTGAGTCGACAGGATCCTCAACGAAAGCAAACACCGAGGCTACGAGTACAACCCAGTCATCAGGCACTTCAACACAAGCTAATGCCCATGCGACGAGCACTACCGATTCCACGGGATCCACGACGAAAACCGCAGACGATACGAGCACGACAAAGAACTCAGAATCCTCTGCTGGTACTTCGACTGCGAACACTGGGACCACGACTGCAAACGAACTGAGTAACGCCATTCAAAGCGCTGCTTCGAAAGCGACAAACACAGCAGAAGCAGTCGCCAGTGCAATCGAGACTGCAGCTTCTGAAGCGTCCAACACAGCCAAAGACATCGCGAGTGCGATTGCGACAGCGGCGGACTCCATCGGGACGACGGTAGCTCAAGCAATTGCCATCGCAAACGCAAATAACGGAGACACGACAAGCTCAAGTACAACGGAAGCCAGTGCGACAGCGGAGCCTGGAAGCTCGGATGAATCAAGTACAGCCGGCTCAAGTGAAACTGGCTCAGGTGCAGGTGCCGGGGCGAGCAGCACCGCTGGATCCCAAGATCAGACTGAAACTACAACGGCACCGGAATCTACTCAATCCGATGGAACTGATACTTCATTGTCGCAATCGACGGAGGCTCCTGTTGACGCAACGTCTGCACCAGCTCAAGACTCCAGCTCGGGATCCAGCGGAGCTACTGAGATATCTCCTGCGACTGTAACTCCTGCTGACCAGAGTTCAGACTCAGAAGTGAGTGAGACTCCAGCTGCCACTGCACTGGATGAGAGTTCCATGAATAACGACATAACGTTCGCTGGATCATTGGGAGATACGAGTTCAAGTGATGAAACAGCGGATACTTCGACTGATTCGAGCTCAAGTACTGACGCAACAGAAGCCCCTTTTGATGACAGTGCAACAGCACAACAAACTGCTTCGTCGGTCTCGTCTGCATCCGCAGCTCCCGCGGCTGCGTCATCGTCTTCAGAGGAAATGCCGTCTGCTGGCTCGAATGCAAGTGAGACAGCGACTCCAACTCCCCAGGAAACAGGGTCTCTTGATGCCGCTGAATCGGCGACCATTGATACACCAATCTCTGTCGATTCCAGCGCAACCGGAACACCTGCTACACCGATAGCAACTACGCAATCTTCAGTGTCTTCCACGAATTCGTCGTCATCAGGCTCCAGCTCTTCGTCAAAAAGCAAGCACCATTCTCCATCAAACTCCACGAAGAAGGCGTCAGGCAATTCGGGCCAAGGTAACGGAGCTTCAGGCTCTGGTAAACTGGTGTCTGCCGACGGATCGTACATTTCGAATGGCAGCGACAGCCACAGTGGACGGAAGCGCAGCAGTTCTGGACGAAAAGACGACAGCGGCTCAGATAGCTCTTCGTACGACGACGACGACGCGCTTGATAGTCAGAACCAGAGTGCGGCTACTCTGTACAGCATGGGGGCCATGTCGATCATCTCGATTGTCGGCGTGATCGGTGGCGTCTGCGCTATTGTGATTATGTTTGTGCTCATCGGCCGCAAGAAGTTTGGAGAGGACGAAGACGATCCGGATGAGCAGCTCATCCGAGCCTACGCCTGTCGCCTGGACGCGCAGTCGTTAGAGGATCTCTCGCCAACATTCCTGCAAACGGGAGAGTTCGACATGACGATGATCAGCCAAGGCAGTCGCGCTCAAGATCTGACGACCCTCTCGCAGCCTCCCGAGAATCTGTCCTTCGCTACAAGTAGTGACGAGCATCCGTCCGAGCTCCAGGCGTTTGACCCTGCAGAGACCACGAGGGCGTACGGCACGACTGTGGCCAATATCCTCAACGGCGTGGGCGTCGGCGAGCTGTCGTACGTGCAGTCCTCCTCTGTTGCCAGCGAAATGAGTGAAGGCTGGAGCTCGGTCATGGGCTCCGAGTCCAATCTGAGCATCAGTTCTCGATGCACGCGTGATACGAACCTCAGTGTCTCGACCATGGCCCAGCAGTCCGAGTGTGGGAGCAGTCTCGGCAGCTACCGCCAGGACGGAAGCAGTCTCTTCCTCTCGGCCGGCAGCGACGCGCCGATCGATCGCAAGTGGACAGTGTCGTCGTCCGCGTCGTCTATGATGGACCCGCGTGACCTGAGCATGCGTATGGCCTCCAGCTTCGTGGGCAACAGCATGGACAGCGCTCGTGATATTGACGACGGACGCTCGACACACGCTCGAACGTCCGTATGACTGTGTGATTTTGTTGTTTGTCGATACCGATTTTGGCTAGTAGCTGCGCTCATTATAAAATAGATAGACACTATTTGCAGGCAATACAGTATTCCAGTCGCAGCACTGCGACATGGACATCCGCAGGCGATATACGAAATTGATGAGTGGCTACATACACTTGGCAGAAGGGTACCGTCTGAGAAGGTGCACCTGTTAATCGATCCGCTTGCACTGACGATTCGAAAGCCAAGTGAGTCGTCTGGCTTGCATCATAAACGGAATGGACTGCGTTCAGTGAGCATCTTTGGCTCATGAATGCGAGTCTTGCCTGTGGCTGGCGCCAGTGGATCTAGAAGGGATCGTTGATAGGCTGAAATGATAGGTAAGTTTCATGCTGAGGATCATGTCTAAATCTATACCTACTAACCAATTTAGTAGGGACGGATAATACCAGTAAACATCATAAAATGACTATTTTCTATTTTTTGCTTTGATAATTCATATTGTAGTAGTAAGTGCCAAGTAATTCTTTTGCAATTTATTGGTGTCTTTCCGTGCGACCATGTCACCCCTCCGCGTCTCGCCTGTCCCAAACCGAGCAGCGAATTGCCGTTGTCTCCCCCTTCAGCCCCCAGGCAAGTCGGAGCCGCAGTGAGGCCTGCGGCTTGCGGATGAGGACAGGGACGACGACACAGTGGCTCGGGGCGGCTGCCACGGCCGCAGATGTAGCACCTCTGCCACCGGCCGCACCCACGCGGCCGCAGATACACCAGATATCAGACGCTACACACGACAGCGGAGGCCTCAAGGCCACCCGCAAGCGACCGTTGGCACCCAAGCAAGACCACGAAGCTGCAGCCGATGAAACCATTACTGTGGCCACACCCTCGCCACTGCCTCCCGTCCCACTACCGGCGGGGCCTGCTCGTCGTGGCCGCCGTCGCATGATCCACGACGAAGAGCAGCGCAAAGACCGCCGCAAGATGCAGTGTAAGCTCAATCAGCGGCGGTATCGCGCTCGACAGCGTGGCATGATCAGCACGCTCTCAGTGGAGACCGACACGCTTACTGACTCGATTCAGGAACTGGAGTCCTACCACCGGTTTCTGGTTCAGTTCACCCAGCCGCTCCCCGCACATCCGCTCCTGGCTAGTGTCCCAGTTGAAGCGCATCGACCCACACTGGTGGTATCGCAGTTTGCGCGCACGTTCCGCCATGGCTTCGCGGTGCACTCGGTCGAGATCAGCGACGTGCAGACGAGCTTTGTGCGGTTCATCGCGGACCAGCATTTGGTCTCACAAGGCGCGCGGAATGGCCACGGGGTGGACGCTCTGCTGCTGCAGCTGCAGCGCTACACGTCCTATCATGCGGTCTTTGAGATGCGCGTGGACTCGTTACGCGTGGATCACGCGCCCCCACGACCACCTGCGGACCGCTCACGACCATCTGCGGTCGACGACGACATTATGTGCGTCGTGCGTGTACAGGGTCACCTGCATCTGCGGCTTTCGCGTGACACGGTTATGCTACTGTATCCGCATCTGATCCCCAACGAGTCGCTAAGTCAGCGTGTCATGGGCCAAGAGATCGACCCGCCGTTCGCCATGCTGTTCTCCTTCAACGCGCACTCCAAAGTGAGCAAGTTCGAGCTGCTCGTGGACTACGCGCAGGCCTTCCTGACGCTGCTGGGCAATGCGGCCGATGTGGCCACAGTGCTGGAGAAGGCGCGGATCACGCGGTACAACGAGCTGGGCATGGATCCGCAGGAAAGCGGTGGCGACAGCGACGACAACAGCGCGGCCGCGGTGGCCGCTTCGTCCTCGGTCACGGGCCACAACAAGCAGTTGCGACTCAACTTTATCTTAATGTAGTAGTGAACTCAGCGAATGGAAACACGAGCGCTTGCTTCTTTATGGGACAAAAGGTCCTAGTTCTTCTTGTAGTAGTTGGCCGGCACGAACGGCATCTTGGCGATGGTCAGCGCCTGCTGCTTGCCACGCGCCTTGACGTGCAGCGCCGTGCCGATCTTGGACACGCCCTTGTTCACGTACGCCATGCCGATGGCCTTTTTGAGCGTCGGACTGAACGTGCCGCTGGTCACGTGGCCCACGACCTCGTCCTGTGCGTCAAAGATCTGCGCGCCCTCGCGCGCCGCAGCGCCTTCGACCGTGAAGCCCACGCGCTTCTGCGTAAACGTCTTGTTGGTCAGCTGGTCCATGATGACGGCGTGGCCAGGGAAGCCGCCCTGCTCGCGGCGACGCTTGCCGATGGTCCAGGCCAGCGTGCCCTCGATAGGGGTCGTGGCGGGCGTGATGTCGTGGCCGTGGAGGCACAGACCGGCTTCCAGACGCAGCGAGTCGCGGGCGCCCAGACCAGCCTCCAGCACGCGTTCGTCCTTGAGCAGCGTCTCGGCGAACTGCTCGGCCTGGGCGCTAGGCACCGAGATCTCGAAGCCGTCCTCGCCCGTGTAGCCACAGCGCGTGAGGATGACGTCGTCCACGCCGGCCTTGGGCAGCGCCGTGTACTTGCCGGTCATGAACTCCATGTCCTTGAAATCGATGGCGGGCGCCAGGCCGGCCACCACGTCAACGGCGCCAGGCCCCTGAAGTGCCACGAGCGCGCGGTCCGTGAGGCGCTCGATCTTGACATCGCCCTTGAAGGCGGCCAGGTGCTTGTGCATGTGCTCGAGGTCGATCTCCTGGTTGCCGGCGTTCACGACCACGTAGAGATGGTCCTCGTACTTGGAGATGACGCAGTCGTCAATGATGCCGCCCTGATCGTTCGTGATCAGACTGAGCTTGGCCTCGCCGTGCGAGAGCGTTTCCAGGTCGCCCACCACGAGGCTCTCCATGAAGCGCACGCGGTCGGCGCCCGTGATGCGCAGCTGGCCCATGTGAGACACGTCGAAGAGCGACGCCTTGCCGGCCTCGCGCGTGTGCGTGTGCGACTTGAGCACGCCGGCCGTGTACTGCACGGGCATGGCGTAGCCGGCGAAGTCCACCATCTTGCCGCCGTGGGCCACATGGAACGCGTACAGCGGAGTCTTCTTGAGCTCCGTAGCGAAAGAACGCGCGCCCAGCGGGCGGACGGACGCGGCCGCGCGACGCAGAATGGTGTGGACCAACATGAGGATCGGGCGGACGGATGGGGCCAGGGAGCGGAAATGGATTTGTGGTGGGGCTCACGCTTGCGCACCTTCATGCAACCTCCCCATCTTGAGGATGGGTCCATCCCCAAAAAGGGGGATGGTATCTTTGCACTAACATTCAGGATTTGTTTTAGGACAGACTGGTACATATAAAATTATCGAGGGACGACGATACGCGTTAATCTGTTATCAGATCAGCCTCACCCAAAAGCAGAAGCGATGCAGGCGAAACGACCGCTGGTTTCGCGGAGTCGACCAGCCACCACGACTGAGCCAGACTGTGAGCGCACGACCACGACAGCGGCGTGCAGCTCTCCGCCATCATGATGGGCATTTCGGCTCTCAGTGGACGCAATGCGAGCGGACGAATGGACCACGACGGCGTCGTGCCTGGTGGCAACGCACGCCTATCACGGCTAACAGCGCGTGTGCGACTCGCGTACAAGCGCCGACGGCGCGAACTCTTCCTGTTTATCGTCGTCATAGAGCTGCTCTACGTGTTCCTGTCCGTGCCGCTGCGTCTCGGCTTCTACTTCGACCCGTACGCGCATCACCACAAATGGACAAACGGCTGGAGCAGCGCGCTCACGGTCTTCACAGTCTGCGATCTGCTCGCTGACATCGCCGCTTTCGCCAGTTTCCGCGACATCTTTGCAGCGCAGCGACGCGCTCTGGCGGCTCGAGCAGCGAACGCTGGTGGACTCCTGGCCTTACGACACCGCGCCCCCGCCACGGGCAACATGAGAACGCAGACGCGCGCTGGTGCGACCAACGGGCGCGCCATTGAGAGCCCGAGAGGACTCATGAAAGAGACCAAGACGTCGATGCTGGTCGCGTGGTCACTGAATACGATCCTGCCGGCGACGAACTTTGCCCAGAGTATCCGACAGCCGCTGGTGCTCGAGCTCATGTCGATGATCCCCGTCGAGCTGCTCTGCTTCGCCTTCAGCCCCAATTCTCTGCATGTTCTCCGCTGCCTGAAGCTCTTGCGACTGTATCGGATCCCAAACTGCCTCCGCGAGATCAAGATGCTGCTCATCCGGACCAAGATCGTGCAGATGATGGAATACACCGGCAATGCGCTGCTCTTCCGAACGCTCATGCGTGGGCTGGGCCTTTGCCACTGCCTCGCCTGCGGATACATGCTGATCGCGCATTTCGAGTGTGGCATCGACTTCCAGTTGTGCTCCAAGGCCTCGATGAGCAGAACCACAGGGATCGGAGAAGAGAATCACTACACGTGCTGGGCGATTGAGGACCAGCTCGTCGGCACCTGGACGCTGCGACAGTATTCGCGTGCTCTGTACTGGGCCTCACGCACGCTTGTCACTCTTGGGTACTACGACGTAGCAGCCGTTACTGCGATAGAGACCACGTACGCAGTCATCGCGCAGATCATCGGCGCAGTGTTCAGCACGTCCGTTGTGGCCACGTTCATGTTCATTTTCCGGTATCGAAACTCTCGGGAGCAAGAGTTTATGACCCACGTAGACAACGCCAAGGAGTTCATGGCCATGCACCACTTCCCAGCTGAGGTGCGTGAGGCAGTGCTGGCCTTTTACGCCAGCATGTGGAGTGCCCATCGCGGCCTGCAGAAAGACGCGGTAGTGGAGCTGCTCCCGGAGCACCTTCGCGTCAGCGTGTACAGTGTGATCAAGGTGCAACGGATCCAGAACGTGTCGTTCTTGGCCAAAGAGAGCGTCGAATTCGTCAACACGCTGGCACTTGATCTGGTCTTTTGCGTGTACTCACCAAAGGACTGGATCATCGAGAAGATCCCTCATGGCATGTTTTTCATGCTGCGCGGCAACGTACAGCTGAAATCTAACCAGTCTCCGCCTCGCATCGTCAAGCCAGGCGAACATTTTGCCG
Organism: Elongisporangium anandrum; assembly: GCA_023337935.1. NCBI lineage: Eukaryota > Oomycota > Peronosporomycetes > Pythiales > Pythiaceae > Elongisporangium > Elongisporangium anandrum. Next base: position 24,634 of record JAADXR010000124.1, on the reverse strand, counting down.
AATTTTGTCTGCTTTATCCAGGCAAAGAAGACGACCTCGCACGAGCTCAAACGTTTTGTGAGCTCTACATGCTGCCTGGCGTATCTTTTCGAAGAACGCTAGCGATCTTTTACCGTGATAAAGCGCCGCAGGAGCTGGAGCGAATGCAGCAAATGCAGTCTCGTCGGGACCAACAAGAGCAGAAGATGAAGCGAATGCTAGGCCAAACAGCTCAGCTCAGCTTTCGGGGAACCTCGATCTTGGTTACAGGAGACGCTTCTCGCGACCGATTCATGCATATGGTATTTTACCAATGGCAAATGCCGGGATCACTGTTTCGAAAGATTTGGAAGCATGCTCGGTTTATTGGATTGGCCTGTATCGCTTATGAAGTGCCATATTTCGCCGTTTTCGATTCAGCGACGCTTTGGTTTGGCGATTCGCCCGTGATTAACTTTTGGTCGATCGTGTCCATCGTGATTGAGCTCTTCTTCTTGGCTGATTTTGTGATGCGCGCACGGTATTTTGCGTACATCGATGCACTCGCCATGCTGCCGGTGCATGACTCAACGTTCATCTTCCAAGCGTACAGAAAGCAAGGTATGTGGGTCGACTTGATTTCCATCATCCCAGTGGCTCTAGTCCTACAGTTTATGGATTCGCCTAGCTTTTCTGTCATTGGCCCAATTTTCCGGCTCTTTCGCTTAGTTCGCATCAAGTATCTTCGTCAAACGATTGATGAATTATCTCAAATTCACGGTGTCAGCTCTAAGGTGCAAGGAGCTCTGACTCTTCTTCTGTCTGTTACCTTGACTATGCACGCAGTAGGTTGTTTGTGGTTCTTAATGGCTCGCTTTAGCATCACGGAGGCCAATCTGGGGCTTCACAACGACTCTCTGTCGCGCAGTGATTGCTTGTTTCACGCAGGATTACATGGGAACTGCTCATGGGCTATCTTCGACGCGTACGGACAAATCGAAACCAAATTCCGAGCACAAGACAATGCATCTGCTTACAACGCTCGGTTTGCCTATATACGATCCATTTACTGGTCAATTGTTGCGTTAACAACCGTGGGATATGGCGATATAGTCGCATTTTCCACTGCCGAGAGTTTTTTCGCCGCGTTTTGGGCATTTATTGGCGCAGTGATCAACTACGGTGTCGTGGGAGCAATGTCCAACATTATTTCTCACCTCACGGCAGCTTCTCGGCATCACACCGAGAAAATGAACTCGACCAACCTTGTTCTCGCGCATTTCGGTATTTCAGAGAATTTACGCGCTCAAATTCGTCGGTATTACCACCAGCAGTTGTATGTGCAAAAAGTCTCCTCGGAGGCTAAACTGCTGGAGCACCTCCCACATCGACTGCGCCATCAGATTTCAATGACTCTGCACGCGAAGTCGGTTCAGCGTGTTCCACTATTTGTTGAGCTAAAGAATGATCGGCTACTTCAGGATCTCACCGGGCTCTTTCGACGTCGAATATACCAACGCGGCGATGCGTTCTTCCCAGAAAACGGAATGTGCGATGAAATGTTTGTGATCATCACTGGTCGCATCAACGTCTTTAGCAAACAACTACCTTCAATTCCTGTAGGCGCGCTGAGTGATGGTGATTGCTATGGAGTGTGCGAGATGATACTGGGCAAAAAATATCCGACCATTTTGCTGGCATCCTCCGTTGTTGAAGCGTCCGTGATCAGTGTCAATGCGTTTGTGTCAATGATTGAGTCACGATTTCCGAGCGAAGGGGCTGTATTACAGCTTCGAGCATCGGAGCAGCAAGAGATCGACATGCTCTGCTTGGAGTCAGTGATTGATAATCTGAAACACCAATCGGTAATGATGAAATATACGGATGGCTGCCGGAGCATGTTTGCCGAGACTGAAAGTTTTGCGCATCAAGAACACAAAACGCGGATGCATTTCTATTGGGACTTAATGGTATTTTTCTTGAATATCTACAACGCGTTCCAGATTACGTTCCGTATCTGCTTTCTTGCACACCCAAGCTCGAAGACGCGCGAAATGCTCGTTTTGTCAGATTTTTGGGGTGATGCGGTGTTATTTGTTGATATTTATTTGAAGCTATATTATTTCGAATGTGAATGTGGGCTGGCAAATCTGCTCTCGAGAGAGGAGCGGAACAACTATTATATGCACAACTGGCTTAAATACGATCTTTGTAGCTGCGCTCCACTTTATTATGTGGGTCATGACTTTTTCGCTATGAGCATGTGCCGCATTCCTCGATTGATCCGGATGCTTCAAGTTTCTGAGAGTATGGACTCGCTAATTATGCGCTTTCAGCAGCGATTTTCTTCGGGCGGGAATTTATCGGCGTATCTGAGCCCATTCAAGCTATTGCTGGTTTTGTTATTCGCAGCCCACTTTGCTGGGTGTGTGTTTTTCTTGATTTCTGAAACTGATCACCATGATAGTGCATGGATTTATCACGATCATGTTGTGGAGCAAGAGCATGAAAGTACAGCTGTTTTATATCTGCGCTCATTCTACTGGGCGCTTACAACGGTACCCAGCCCATTTTTGCATTATTGAACACTGATATTGCGGTACGCTCACGTTTTTATTTTTATGTTTTTGTAGCTGACACTAGTTGGATCGAGAGAAATCGTTCCATTGGGTACGGCCGGAACGCTATGGGCCGCTTTAACGTGTTTATCCTGCGTATTCATCGTCGGTCATATCGTGGGCGAACTTTCCGAACTTATCTTGGAAATGGACAAGTCAAAAAAGGAACTCAAAGAGCGTGAGGTGAACTTTGAGGAATTCGCAAAAGAAGAAAACTTGCCAACATCCCTTCGCACTCGCGTAGCACATTATTTCAAGTTTCAGCACGCATATTTGAAGGGTATGGATATTTATCCTATGCTCAAGGACTTATCGCCAAACTTGCGCGTGGTATTAATGATGGATCTGCACGGGAGTACAATTCGCAGTCTATCGATCGTTCGGTTTCTAAACCAAGCGCAAGTGAATGGTTTAGTCGTCCGATTGAAGTCGGAGCTGTTTATTCCAGGAGACACGATAATTGTGGAGGGAGATCTGGGTCACAAGCTCTACATCATGAAAACAGGCATGGCAATTGTTTTATGGAAGTCAACCAGTTCAGCTGTCGCTTCGCTATTACCAGGAAGCGTGTTTGGAGAAGTGGCCTTTTTCCTACAGGGCCAGCGGCGAATTTCATCTGTTCAGGTTGACAAATGCAGTGAAGTTCTTGTACTTGACCGAAACTCTTGGGAAGAAATCATGCAAATGAATGCCCCAGAAGATAGAAAAGTCATCGAGAAGTCTATTTTGGATTGGGTGCGCAATTGCTTGAAAGGGTATAACATCATGACTGTGGAGATTGTTAAAGATATCAAGTATGGATCATGCGCGTCATCTCAAATTTCGGCGTTACGATCATTTTCAGGTCCAAACCAAAAAGCTTTAAATGCCCCGACACAAAGGAAAGTGGGCAAGCAAGCTGGTACTCCGCCGAATGCGACGGCCACGTCTGGAGTGAAGTCATTCGTGCAAACATTATTAAGACAAGGAACGGGTGGCTTCTTGAATCTTGGGCGAGTTCACATTGCAAACGACAGTGGGCAACACTTTTCTCCGCGCGAGGCAGATCTGGAAGGTGCGCGACCAAGCTCGGTGTCATCACGCACTAGTCGCAGATTTTTAAGCGATTTCCGCGTATCACTTCCTTTGCTAAAGAAGCCGTCATTCAAAAATGGCACATCGATTCAGCTGCATCCGGTAAGTTTAAGCACCCGAGAGACCTACAACGACAAGGAACTTGACGATATGGAAGAGGAATGCTGGCGACGCTACAAAGTATCTCTTCTTATGGCAGGGCTTTTCCCAGACAGCATCGAGTCGCTTCACAACGATCTAAAACTGGTAATTCCGCAACCTGAATTCAAAAGCGCCGAGTCCCAAAAACTGATTAAACAAAGCCGGAAAACTATAGTCGGTGTCAATGGCGGTCGGCGCAATGCTGCTCGGCTTTCCACTGTGACTGATGGCAAACGCTTTCTGGACAATTATGCCACGAGACGAACAGATACAGCTCATATTGTTCGCAGTGCGTCCGCCAGTGATTTGTCGGATCCATCCCTTCAGACAACAGTTAAAAAATGTCGCCGCAGTCGTGTACTTAAGCGTAGCCAATCTCTTCCAGTGTTTGATCGACATTTCGTGCGCATGATCGAAGCAGAACTCAAAGCTTCCAGCGCCACGGACTACGAAAGCAAGTTAAACGTGGGTCGGGAGCTATTACAGCGCTGCCAGAGACCGGAATTCGCCTATCTGTTTCAATTGTACGTGTCTTGGCGAGAGAAGTTGCTGAGCAAGTCCAGGCATAAAAAAGTGCACGCGGTCAAGTCCCCAAATCACAAGAACAATCAAGAGCCCAGTCGTATGATCAGTATGGCCTCAGTGTCGAACCTGCTCACCAGGAACGCGTCTCTAGTGAGTCACAAAGGACTCAACATGGATTCGCAGGAGATGCGGGCTGAAGATTTCTTAGAGCTGGTGCAGTTCTGCTACCGCTCGTGGGAGTTTGTCTCGATCGTTGTGGCTCTGTTTTATGCTCTTTACATCCCTTACTTACTCTGCTTCAGGTCGGACGGAGAGGCAGAAGAAAGTGAACATCATCCTTCCGGTTTTTCCTGGAGTGCTTTAGCTGTCATCTTGAATCTATTCTGCATTATGGATTTGATACTGAAGCGCACGGCCTTCCGCGGCGTGCTGCGCATGCTCAACGAGGTAGAAGACCTCATGCCTGTAAGTGCAGGAGCGAAGCCGTGCATTTCTCGCGCAGCGATCACTGATTTTATTACATCGGCACCTATCGATGTACTGATGTTGTCGCCTCGTATAATTGAGCGTGCTGGTACAAAGTGGTTGTATTACCTCGCGTTGCTTCAGATCAATAAAATGGTGCGCATTTTCGAAGCCATGAGTGCGAGCGAAAGAGTTACACAGTTTCTGTCCGAGGACTTGCGCCTTCCGATCAGTGAATCAACTGTGCGCCTGGTTCGGTCCATCACCGGGTACGTGGTCTTGGGTCACTGGATTGGCTGTCTATGGTTTCGTGCCAGTCTGTACGCACACGAGCACTATCACATGTCGTGGCTCACGGCCAACAAGATGCTTGCAATCAATGAATACACCGATCTGCACGAGATCTCGTCCTTTCGGCGGTACATTCGCTCGATGCACTTCGCTGCCGGCTCCATCACGACGGTCTTCTACGGGGACATCGCGTCACTCAACGTCGTCGAAGTGGTCGTGGAATTAGGCGTGATCGTGGTCTGCATCTTCATCTTCGGCAGCCTCGTGGGCGCGCAGAGCGAGCGTATCGACTCTGTGTATCGAAGACGCATGCTCTTTGAGCAGAACCTGTCGGAGCTGTACTACTTTGTGGAGACCAATGATGTGCCTCGCGAGATCCGCAACCGGCTCAAGCTGTATTACACCAACACCTGGATCAAGTATCACGGCCACGACGAGCACGACGACGTGGACGGACTCTCCACTCTGCTGGCCGAAGACATTGCGCAGTTCACGATGCGCGGGTTCGCGTCCAAGGTCTCGATCCTGCAGACGTGCGACCAAGGTTTCCTGCGCGCGTTGCTCACGTGTCTCAAGCACGTGATCTGCTCTCCGAACGAGGCCATCGTGCGCAAGGGCGACGTGAATCGCAGCATGTACTTCATCGCGCGGGGCAAGATCCTCGTGAAGGGCCCGGGCTTCGAGCTGATCAAAGAGGAAGGCGATTTCTTCGGCGAGCTGTCGCTGTTATACGGCATCCCGCGCTCTGCCACGTGCTCGTCGCTTGGCATCTCGCTGCTCTACGTGCTCGAGTGGGAGGCGTACGAGCTGCTGCTGGAGCAGTACCCAGAGTACCGCGAGCAGAACCGGCGGGAGTGGGTGCTCGTGAGCACAGTGCTGAACCATGGCGAGTCCCGCTTCCGGTCCATCATCCAGCTGGTTGCGCGCATGGAGCGCGAGAACTGGGTGCGCATGGACGAGATCATCCGCAAGGCCAAGACGCTCAAATAGACAACTGTACCCATTTCGGCTTCAAGTCGGTTGACCTTTTCCTCCACTAAACGGCTAAAGTCGAATCGAATAGATTCTGTTTGTTAGTCGACTTGGGGTGAGAATCAGATCGAGAGATCGAGAGGTCTGAAGATGGAGCTGTTGCTGTGGCACGAGGCGCTGGGCAGCGACGACGAGCAGGCCGATGAGCAGGAGCTGCTGGCGCGCGTGCTCTACCACTTCACCAGTGACGCAGACGGCCGCAGACGCGAGATGCCTGTGCTGAGTACGCTGCATGCGATGCAGGGTCTGCTCGCGTTTGGCCAGCACGCCGGTGGCAGGCTATCGGCGCGCAGCGACTGGATGAGCGTCACGCTCTCGACGCGCCGCTTTTACATTCGCGAGGTGGAGCCGAAGATCTTCATGGCGCTGGTGAGTGGACTGCTGTAACTGGAGTCGCTGCAAGATAAAACTGATTGGATTGTGACGCAGGGAGTGGCGCCGACACGTGAGCTGGTTCGTTTCTGTCGTGGGATTCCGTATTAGTCCGAGCCTGAGTGAGCTTTCTGCTGTGTGTCCTATAGAAAGAGCATAGGAGAATCTATGAAGCCCTTGCACGGAGGATTTACGAGAGCTTCCGACTCCTGCACGGAAGCATCGACAGGTAATACAGGATATTCGATACCGTATCGTGAGATGGCTTTACTCATGCTGTGGTAATTGACAGCAACCTGCGTCATGTGGCTCCATCAAGTCCTGGACAAGATCTGTCTTCATTTGCAGATGGACTTGAATTGCTGCTGTGTATCCAGACGCTGCGGAAACGACTGCGCAAACTCCAGATCTCTCTGGAGGACTGTTCTGCTGACGATGACAGCGCCAATCCGGCGCAACAAGAAGAGAAAGCCCACGAACGCTTTGGTCTAAGTGAAGAGCAAACAAGACTGGAGCAACAGCTTGACGCGCTCACAGCGATCTCGCCAGCCACGCGGCTCTGGAAGAATTGCGACCGTTTCTTTCCCCAACTATTCCGTGTCATGGATCTGCCCCACGCGAGTTGCCTCGATGAGCTGGTGGATATTGCGACCTTCCCCATGGATGCGATGGTGTGCCTCGAGGCTCAATCCTTCGTCAATCGATTCCAGCTTGCTTTCAAGCAGGACGTGCACGCGTCGGTGCTTTTTTTCAAAGGACATTTGTTGTGGAGCACCTTGCAAGACACGCGAGCTTTGCGTCTATTATACGAATTGCTGCGTCTTCGTGAAGAGCACGGCATGATGTACGAGCTTGAGCCGAATGATCCCCTAAAGCAGCAGACAAAAGAATCTTCTGGATTCTGGACGACACGGAAGTATCAGGATACGTTCCGCCCAATTTGGGCGAGCAAAGACTCGTACGCTGAGTGCGCTATGGTCTCGCACTTGACTCCGCATCCACGCAAAGGCGTGCGGTCCTTCCATAAGCAGGCGCTTGCGGTTCCACTCCGCACGCTTTTGGCCGAGATCTCCGCATCAAGCTCTGACGTCGGAAGTACTAACAGCACCAGCAATGCTGGTGACTATGGAGCACAAGTCCGCAAGCTCATCAAGGCAAGGGAGAAATCGGTTTCATTCCGCAACACCGGGTTTTTGTTACAGAGTGGGCACTTTGCCAAGTCATTTGAGCTTGAGAACGGCAATCGAGCAGTGTGGGCACCTGCCATTCACCCGGTCAGTGCGGACGACTCAAGCACCGAGACAACTGCTAAGAGAGCACTCGCATGGCACGATTCGGATCTTACACTGGTGGTCTTGCTTCGAGAGCCATCTATTCCATCATCGAATACGCCATCACCAGAAGTGAGCCAAACGATGTTGCGCAGCATTGACGAGTTTTTGGAGACGCAGCAAATTCAGGATCTCGCAGCCATGCTACTCAATCGTGTTCCTCTTTCAGTGGCAAGCAGCGGAAGGTAACGTGCATTTGTATCTGCATTCGCTTATTGCGACGGCCAATATTTAAGTATTTGCTGTGTTAGTTCAACCAAGCCAAGTGCGATGGGCGCACCAAATCTCTATCGCAATCGTGTCGAAGAGACAACGTCTTCTTTTCAGATGCGCTATGTTCCGCGCTTGATCAAGACAAAGGAGCAAGACCTGTTCCCACTGCCAACGCGACTGCACGCACACTACTTCCCGCAACACATACTCGATGGCTTGAATGTGATCCATGCGATGGTCCGAAACGAAGAGAACCAAGAGATATGCATCAAGACGGCACAGGACGGCTGGATCTTGGGCAAATACTCTGCTAGCAGCCGCCGAGAGCTGTATGCTTTGTTCGACACCAAAGTGGCGTCGCTCGTTGACCTGGCAGGTAAGTTTGCTGGTGATCCTGCTCAAATTGCAGAGTTTGATATCTTGCTGCTGGTTTTATCTCCTCCCCAGATTCGCAAGATGAGTTATTGCAAGACCAATTCGGCTCGATGTTTTTCTAAACGGCTCGATAGTTCTGCCGAGACCTTGTTCAATGTAAAGTTGTTGTGTATTCCCGTGCACTGCAACAAGAAACCAACTGGCTGCCTTTATCAGTCTTGGAGTCATCGTGTTTGTTTTGCCAATCCGACAAATGAAGGGAAACTAAAACGGCCGAAACGCAGTCATTGACGCTCAAGCGACAACCACTTGAAGGTCGTGAGGTCGTCCACCTCGCTTCATTTGGTCAAATTGGCAAAACAAGCATGAACACTGTTCCAATTGGTGCGATTTGCTGTTGCTGAAAGCATTGCTAGCTTTCGATCAGGTGCTTCCGTTGGGCTGGGGATGGATTTACCAACTGAACGTCTGCTCGCTCGCTTCTAACGCGTCAGCGAGTTGGAAGCAGCCGATGCCATTCATGGTCCGCATAGAAACGTGCGATACCAGAAGCCGCAGGATCCAGCAGACTCATCGTGACGCAATGCCAACGCAAGTCCGCGCGACCGTTGCATTTCAGCAGCGCTGCCTGTACGCATCGGTCGCAGTTCAGCAGATCCGTGTGCGTTAAGCAGACAGGTGCACTTGGGTTCCTTCGACATTTCCTGCGCACTCGCGCACGTTTGTTTCGATCGAACGGCCGCCGCTCTTGCTGCTTTCACACCTGTCGTTGGAACGCGATTAGCTAGAGCTGCGCAGCCTACGTACGTACGTCATGCAGCTAGCTTTCTCTCCCGCTTGCCGCCCTGCTTTCCATACCTCCGGCTGCCTGTCTGTGGGTGCAGCCTTCCCTTTCTTCCCTTTGCCGGATGGCAAACACGCCACCAAAAGCGGATGGTCATTTGCGTGGATCGACCATCACTCCGTCGTCCAAAGAACCTGCGCGGAAGTTCCTCTGGAAATTTATCGCCCTGTTTCTGGATCCGGCGACCACTTGACCTCTTGGATCGCATACCCTGCCCAAATCGATCACTGCGCTGACCCAGAGGGGCCGGCGCCGCGTCGAGCGATTCTTGAAGCTGAAACCCATCGAGAAGATCGAAACAGTCCGCCCGCCCGCCGGTCTGTTCGCTCCGCCTCCCCCGCCCGCCCGCCCGCCTGCCCCAACGCCCGGTCGGCAGCCGGCAGTCTGCCACTGAGCCTCTCTGTGTGCGTCTCGCTCGCTGAGCGTCAAGGGGGTGGAAGCAACAGTCCGCAGCCGCCATGTTTCGAAGAAAATCCCCGGACGAAAAGGTAGGCACAGAGACGCGTACACTAGCGTTCGATTGAGAGAGCTCACGCATCCGTCTCTCTCTGTGTAGGATCCACCGGAGGACGCCTTGTCGCCGCCGTCGCCCGTGCGCGAGCGCGCCAAGTACACGCTGGAAGATTTCGAGCTCCTGGCCACGCTTGGTATCGTAGCTCCTGGGGTTTTCCATATGGTAGTGCTGGGATTAACATTCTCATGCGCTGGCTTTTGTGGCATTTGCACAGGAACGGGAACGTTTGGCCGCGTGCGACTCGTGCGATTACGCACCGATGGCTCGTACCACGCGCTCAAGATCCTCAAGAAGAGCGAGATCCTCCGCCTGCAGCAGTTGCATCACATCAAGTGCGAGGTGGAGATCCTCAGCCGGATCGAGCATCCGTTTATCGTCAACTATCTCGGCCACTTCCAGGACGAAAAGCGGCTGTACATGGTGCTCGAGTACGTCCAGGGCGGCGAGCTCTTCTCGTATCTGCGCCGACAAGGTCGCTTCCCGGACCACGTGGCCTGTTATTATGCGTCTCAATTAGTGCTAGCAATGGCGTATCTGCACGCCCAAAACATCATTTATCGCGATCTCAAGCCCGAAAACCTGCTCATCACGACGAATGGGTCCATCAAGATCACGGATTTCGGCTTTGCCAAGATCGTGGAGGACCGAACGTGGACGTTATGCGGCACGCCAGAGTACCTGGCGCCCGAGATCATTCAGAGCAAAGGCCACGGCAAGTCTGTGGACTGGTGGGCTCTCGGCGTGCTCATCTACGAAATGCTGGCTGGTTACCCGCCGTTCTACGACGAAAACCCGTTCGGCATTTATCAGAAGATCCTGAACGGGAAAGTGGATTTCCCCAAGCACATCGACGCGAAAGCGAAGGATCTGATCAAGAAGCTACTCTCCCAAGACCGAACGAAGCGACTCGGTATGGACTTTGATACATGCAAACCGCTGAGGTATTATCGATAGGCTGATGTTGTCTTGGCTTACTACTAGGCTGTTTGCGGGGCGGATCAGAAGACGTCAAGAGACATAAATATTTTGCCAAAGTAGACTGGGACGCCGTCTACCAGCGAACGGAGACGCCGCCGTATGTGCCTCACGTGGGAGGCCCTGGAGACCATCAGAACTTCGATGAATATCCCGATTCGCCCGTCGATGACTCCGCCATTCTTTTTGGAGAAGACAAGGAGGCATTCGACGCGTTTGATCACTTTTAGCCCCCACCTCCAGAATGTTTACTCGGTAGTTTATCCTGTACTGCACAACAAGACGATCTATTTCAGCCTCGCATTTGTTGCTCGCTGGTGTGTGGATCTGTTGAATCCCACACGACGCTGAATGCATAGAAATTTGTTCTTGTGATGTTTGAAAGGGACGGCATGAGGTGCGAGAGCAAGACGCTTTTGGAGGAAATTCGAAGAAGGTGAAGGAATAAAGTCCCAAAACTGATGTACTGGGCTATTTTCGGAAAAGATTAATCTGAGTGGTTTCACAGGAACGATGATGCCATTTGGGGAAGTTATGGACGAAACACCCGCCACATCGAGAGGGCGACTGTATGCTAAGCACAACGACGCCTGAAGGATGCCGACTCCAAGGAACAAAGTCTACGCCACGAGTGCAGACATGTCGAGCCGAACACCTGTGAAGGCACCACCCAAGCCTCCGTATCGCCGATTGCTGAGGCGCGTCCGACAGCTAGTTTTTCGTCCATGGAGGTATATATTTTCTGTTGCGCGGAAATGGTACAGGTCGTTGTCATGGGAGACCCAGCAAACGATCAACGTTGGGATTATGCTCGCATCTGCGATGTATTTGCTGTTGAGCATCCCATTCCGAATCGGGTTGTTCTACAATCCAGTCCTGCAATCGGCGTCACTCCATGAGCGCTGGACATCTGAATTGAACATCTTCTCGGCCATTGATATCGTGGTCGACTGCATTGGATTATATGAATTCATGGATTTCTACAGCAACTGGAGAGATGCTTTTGCGCAATTATCCAACTCTGTTAGCTTCGAGCTCGGTAAAAAAATGTCCAAAGATGCTAAAAGACTGGCGTCCCCGAAGATTACCCTTCGATCGCGCAAAGGAAGCACAGGGACATGGACTGTGGCGAGCATTAATCCCTCATTGACAACGTCCGCTGCAACGCATAACGTCACGACTCGGAAACTAGTGGAGCTCACGCTGGAAGTTATTGCACTACTCCCTTTGGAGGTCATAGCTGTGCTGTTGAAGAAGTTTAATACGATGCACATTGTGCGGCTCACCAAGCTGTGTCGCGTGTATCGCTTGCAAATATGCTTTGAGCGCTTAGCAAAAATTTATTCCAATCGGTATTTGGTGCAGCAAATGTCCTACACAGGTATCTCCAGTCTCGTGAAAACCGTCTTCTGGGGTGTGATCATGGGCCATTGGCTTGCGTGCGGGTATATATTCATCGCTCACGCACAATGTGGCGTATTCTTTGAATTGTGCGACACTGAACACGAGACAACGTGGGTGATTCGAGATCAACTAATTGGAGGATCCGTGGCTCGAAAATACGGACGCGTGCTGTACTGGGCATCACGTTCAATTGTCCTTCTTGGCTATGATGACGTCACACCGGTCTCCGATAGCGAGACAGTCTATGCAGTGATTGTGCAGGTCATGGGTGCGCTCATGGGGTCATCACTCTTAGCAACATTCCTATTTATTTTCCGGTACCGAAACCTGCGCTACGTTGCGTTCACAACCCACGTGGATAATGCCCGCGAGTATATGCGATCTCAGAACATCCCAAAGAGTGTGCGGCGCAGTGTCATGGCGTATTTCACTTACACGTGGACTACCCACCACAGTCTCGACAGCGAAGAAGCGTTGCATTCCATGCCCAAGCATCTGCAGTCTAAGGTTGTGTACTCGCTCAAAGCGAGCCGCGTTAAGCAAGTGTGCTTCCTTATGAAGGAGACCACCGAATTCATTAATTTCTTGGCTCTGGCACTAGTGCACCGAGTATATACGCCAAACGATTCCATCATCGAGCCAAAAATCAATGCCAAAATGTTCTTCGTGATTCGCGGTACCGTGATTTTGACGACAATGAAAGGAACGCAGCCAAAAGAATGCCAGACAGGAGATTTTTTCGCTGATTGCTGCCTGCTCACCCCTGAGACCTACGAAGAAAAAGCGACGGCTAAAACTTTCTGCGAGCTATACGTCCTTGACAAGGCAAGGTTTGACGAGGCTCTGACTCATTTCTATCGCGGAGAAGAGCATGAAACCCGAGATCGCATGGCAGAAACTCTTTTAAAGTATTCGACTCAGCTGCGGAAAACGAAAAAATTGTTGGGACTACGTGATGCAGAAAGTAGCCCCACAGCCGGTGGCATCGATAGCTACGCATCTAGTTCTACACCATCGCTGCCGTGGCAGTTGCCAGGATCAACCTTTCGTATGCGATGGGAATGCTTTCGGTTCGTCTGCATTCTCATTGTTGCCTTTGAAGTTCCGTATTACATGGTTTTCATCTCCAACCACAACTCCCAAGAGAAATTTCTTGTCAGCAGTGAGCTCGGATTTCGCTATTTCTTCATGACCTTCGTAGAGTTATTTTTTATGGCGGACCTTGTGATGCGGAGCCGCTATTTTGCCTATTTGGACCCCATTGTGATGATCAACGTTGTAAATCCAGAGATGATTTTAAGTGCGTACAAAGCATCCGGATTTTATATGGATTTAGTGGCTGTAATCCCAATCGGGTTGGTGTTGGAATCTATTCAAGGGTCAGTCGAGGACTACTCCATAATCCCACGTTTGCTGCGACTTTTACGTCTTCGGTTTATTGGCGAGCTGATCCAGGATCTAGGCGATTATTACAGTCTGAGCTTCAAAGTGCGTCTGATTGCATCGCTACTGCTTGGTGTAGTGTTTTTGCTGCATGTGGTGGCGTGTATCTGGTTTGCATTAGCCTTATCATGGTCTAGTGGAAGCGAATCGGATGGTAATGAGTTTTCCGAGCTTTCGCGAGAAGAATGCCTGCATTGGGCTACCCATTACCATAATTGCTCATGGGTGTGGTATGACTGTTATGGTAATGTTGGCGCTTCATTTCCGGATGAAGATAGTTATTCCATGTATAAATCGTCGTTTGCCTACCTCCGCTCGATTTACTGGGCAGTTGTCGCTCTCACAGGCGTTGGGTATGGTGACATTGTAGCGTATTCCACTGCAGAAAGCTATTTCGCCGCTGTCTGGATCTATATTGGAGGGATTATCAACTTTGGAATCGTTGGTGCAATGTCAAGCACGATTTCAAATCTAATGGCTTCACAGCATCATTACATGGAAAAGCTTACGACTCTCGACAGTCTCATGGAGCATCTCAACATTTCGGAAAAGCTTCGTGCTGACATTCGCCGATTTTACAAACATCAATTCAACAACCGGAAAAAGGCATACGAATCGCAATTGCTTTCGCATTTGCCAGATCAACTTTGCTACCAGATCTCGTCACTGCTGCATGCGGAAGCCACCAGAAGCGTCGCATTGTTTGACTCAGCAAGTATTGAGTTCCTCGATGAAGTAACTGGCAAATTTCGGCATCGAACGTACCAGAATGGAGAGACCTTTTACGTAGAAGGCGAAGTGTGCTATGAGTTTCTCGTAATCAGCCACGGAAAGGTAAACATGTTTTTCCAGTCCAGGAAAGTTCCAGTTGGCGCCCTTCATAGTGGCGATTGCTACGGCGTGAACGAATTCTTACTAAAGAAAACGCATCCCGCCACACTGACAGCCGTGTCTGCGATCAGTGCTTCCGTGATGACTCGAGACCAATTTGACGTAATCCAACGGAAGTTCGCTGATGATTTGAAGGACATGCGAGCCGTGGCAAATGAAGAATGGATTAGCGACATGGCTCGCTTGCGTCGGATTGCTAAAAATTTGGATCGTCTCAAATTACAGCCTCATGTGCTACACACTACCTCTATGTTCTATCAGAGAGAGAACAACCAGAATTCCCCTTCACGCGATGGGAAGAATAAGCGCGTGAACGATCAAGAGGCCAAAATGACAATGCTCAGGAACAGATGGGACATTGTGCTGACATTCTGCAACATCTACAACGCCTTTATCATTGTGTTTCGGATCTGCTTCCACGACCACTTGCACTTCAGTGAAAATATGTTCATAGCTCTGGTGGCTATCGATTTTTTCTGTGATTTGTATATGGCTATCGACATTTATCTGAAGCTCTTTTGCTTCGAAATCGTGGACTTTAGCTTTGAAAACTTGATTTCGCGGAAGGAAATCAATATCGTCTATCGCAAGTCGAACCGGTTCAAGTGGGACCTTGTGGCTTCTGCTCCGATTTATTTTTTAAGTGAGCAATATCCACTGACGACCATTCTCTGTCGACTTCCTCGCCTAATTCGATGCTTGGATCTGATGCACTCAATTGACGATATGATCATCCAAGCGCAGCAAGCACTCGCATCGAAGAACGTGTCCTCCTATCTGAGCCCGCTCAAGTTGCTCTTTGTGCTTTTGCTCGCGGCGCATTACTGTGCGTGCATCTTCTTTTGGATATCGGAGCGCGAGTGCCACACTCAAGAGAACTGCTGGATTAACGAGGATCATCTTGTGCACGAGTATCATCACTCGGTGTCTATTCTTTACGCTCGCTGCTTCTATTGGTCGCTGACCACGCTTGCGCTTGTGGGCTCACGCGAAGTCGTGCCTCGAGGCTTTCAGGGTACCGTGTGGGCAATCGTCACGTGCCTCTTTTGCATGTTTATCATGGGCCACATCATCGGTGAACTGTCGGAACTGATCCTGGAGGTCGACAAGGAGGCCAAAGAATACAAGAGTCGCATTGACAGTTTCGAACGATTTGCCAAGGAACAGAATCTACCCGAAAGCCTTCGTGCACGTGTGGGGCTCTTTTTCAAGGTTCAGTATGAATCCACGCATGGCGAGGATCTAAACGAGACGATTCATGATCTTTCGGCGAATTTGAAACTCACTCTCATGCACGAAATCTATGGCGCCACGCTCATCGCACTGCCTATCAGTCGATTTCTCTCCTACGCGCAGGTCAACAGCCTCGCGCTTCGGCTCCGGCCTGATATGTATATCCCAGGAGACGAAATCATCGCCGAACAAACGTTTGGCAACCGGCTATGCATCTTGCGGAAGGGGATCGCCGCTGTGTTTTGGACCGAATCGGTCACGAATGTCGCGGTGCTGATGGAAGGATGCCTTTTCGGAGAAATCGCATTCTTTGTGCCTGAACAACGCCGCACTGCGAGTGTCAAGGCCACCGCTGCGTGTGAGGTGCTGCATATCTCAAAGCACGACTGGGAAAAACTTTGGCATGCAGATGGCAACGTTGGTGAGACGCATGTCCATCGATATGCGCTGCATTCGATCTTGGAATGGGTGCACAAGCGCGTGGACCGCTATGAAAAAGCCACCTTGACAATCGCTTCTAAAGTCAAACGCACGCGAATGTCTCGGAAGATTGTCAACAACCTCAAGGGAATGGTTGCAAAGCCGCAAGTTAGCAAGATTTTCAAGGGCGGAACTCAAAACGCCATGAACAAAACTCGGTCATTTATCACACCGGAAGCGCTGGTGCTAGAGAAGAAAGCTCGCTATGTCCTGACCAAGGCGGATGTGCTTATCAAGCAGTACCGCCAATATTTAATGGCGCTTCACAGCGAAAGCGGCGTTGCCTCAGCCAAGAGTATGATGATGAGTCTCAATCGCCGAGAGAGCGACCACCACCTTCAACATCGTGGGCCAACTAACCATCTACAAGCGCTGGCCGTGCATCAGGCCCACCAGAAAAAGAAATTGCCACCGACTGCCACTGATATCCTTTCCAGCGAGTTTATAGCGTCTGTGAGTCCCGTGAACAAATTTGTTCGTACTTACATCGACGATCACCATCTGCGGCTACTTGAAACTGAGTGCTGGGCGCGGATGAAGGCAATGTCGGTCGTGCAGCACAAGATAACACACATGATGAACGAGCTGATTCCTCCGCAGCGTACGAGTCCGCTGTACGTACCTCCAGTGGCAATGGCAGTAGCAACGACCAGAAACCCCAAGGAGGTGCCAGCAAAGGTGGCGAACAGATCGACGCTACGCCGCAATTCCAAACGACCTCAGGCACCGATTGAGCTGATGCGCCACCCGCAGCGAAGAGCATCGCTCGTTAAACTGCACTCCTTCCATGTCGACGATGTGCGCGCACTGACCAGAAGGGGCTCTGTGATCGAGCCTCACCATCATCAGCATGAATTTCGGCACCGAGTGTTGCTATCGGATCGCTTGCCGGATATTCTGCCCATGAACGTCGACGATGCCGGTCTCATGGCTGATAAAAGCATGCAGCCTCACCATCTCAAGTCTTTTTCAGATCGAATCAAGTTGAGCACCAAACAATTGATCCCTGAAAACGTGGCCACTGACGACGAGCGTGTGTGTACGCTCAATCGCATGAAGCGGTGCATATCACTTCCGCTTTTTGACAAGCGGTACTTTGCGCAGATCATAAAGAAAGAAGATCGCGAGCGCAGCGTCGTTGCTCGAACCACGAACGGGATCGAGTCTTCGCTGCTGATGGGTTCCACTGGCGTCACGTTCGATATCCTGCAACGCTGCCGACAGCCCAAGTTCTCGACTCTCTTTCGCGTCTACCGGAGATACCAGCAGTGGAAAATGGGAGAGGCAGGCCACGCTTCATCGATGGATCCTTCAGTAGACAGTGTCAAGAGTCAGCGAGAAGGCATGAGCAAAGTGAAAGCGTCGAATTCGTCTGTTCAATCAAAAGCGTCGACTTTTAGAAGAACATCGAGCGCTATGCTCTCTGTGCTTCGCCGGCAGTCTCGGTTTTTCAGTGGCAACAGTCTCCCGCCACAACAACACCACCATCATACGCGTCATCACCACAACTGGACAGTCAACTCCAGTGAGTTTATAGGGCTCGTCAAGCGGCTGGGCAAGTCGTGGGAATTCTTCATGTTCCTCATCGCGCTTTACAACAGCATCGTCGTGCCTTTCAAAGTCTGCTTTGTGCATGACCTGACAGAGCTCTCATCCTATGGGCTTATGGCCTGGTCCATCTGCGAGTACATTCTTGATCTCTGGTGCTTTGTGGACATTGGGCACAAGCTGCGCGGGTCCTTGCAGCTGGAGCAGAGCATGCTCACCGGCGTACAGCATACGAGCGGCAGTCATTCGTGGCAAATGTTGTCGGCGCTTACGAGTTTGTACTCGGGATTCTGGTACGATTTGATGGCCGTGCTCCCTCTTGAGCTCTTTGTGCATTTATTGCCAGGCTTTGATAGCTCTGCAAGCTACTCCCACTGGTGGGAATTCCTCAGCTACTTGCGACTCAACAAGTTCCTGTACGTGAGGCGCGTGAACGCTCTCTCGGACAGTCTACTCCAGTTCCTGGTGTACGATATCAAAGTGCCGATCGCGGAAGCGCAGCTGTACTTCTCGCGCTCGCTGTCGTCCTATATCATCAAGGGCCATTTCATTGCTTGCGTTTGGTACGCTATCAGCATCAAGGGACTGGAGCTCTATGAGACTTCGTGGCTTGTGACCTCAGGGCTGCTTGAGGAGTCTTCGAGCTCCTCGTCCTCCAGTTCAGCTTCATTGGCCACAGAGGAGCACGAAGTCGGAGCCGTGCCGCTTGGCCGCAAGTATGCCCGGTGCATGCACTTTGCGATCGGGTCTATCACGACTTTGTGGTACGGAGATATCGTGTCCATGAACATACTCGAGCTCTTCGTGGAAATGGGCGTGGTTCTCGTGAGTACGTACGTCTACGGCTCCCTCGTTGGTGCGCAGGGCGAGCTCATTGAGAACCACTCGCGCAAGAAAGCCATCTTCGAGCAGAATCTGTCCGAGCTGCAACACTATCTGGTCCAAAATGAGGTGCCAAAGACGCTCAAGAAGCAGATCAAGCAGTACTACGCAAGCATCTGGCGCCGTCGCAATGGCGAGGAAGAGTTCGAAGCCATTGCGAATGTCTCGCAGATGCTGAAGGAAGACGTGGTGTTCGCCACTCTGCAGCGGTTCGCGTGGCGAGTGTCGATCTTCCGCAGTTTGGAGGCGCATTTCCTGCGTGCTCTGCTCGTGCAGCTCCACTTTGTGATCGTGAGCGAAGGCGAGGAGGTCGTGATGAAAGGCGACGTGGACAAGAGCATGTACTTCATCTCACACGGCCGCGTGGTGGTCAAAATGGACATGGCCGAGGTCACTAAGGAGAAAGGCGACTACTTTGGCGAACTGGCACTGCTCTACGGCATCCCACGCCGTGAGACCTGCATATCACTGGTCATCTCAGAGCTCTACCGGCTAGACCAGGACCGGTTCGACCAGCTTATGATCGAGTTCCCAGAGTACGCGGTCAAGGTGAAGGAAGAGTGGACCATGAACGACCACAAGACGTCCTCGAGTGGATCAATTCTGCTGTTGCAGGCCCATGGCCTTGGCGCAGCAGCGCTCGAGAAGACAGCCGATCGACGCGGCAGCGGCTCAAATGCCAACGCCATCCTTCGATCGCACGTGGACGAACAGGTACAGCACTCGTTTGTGTATCGAGGTGTGATGGATATGCTGGCGCAGATGCGACGCGTGGACTATCTGGAAGCGAAGGAGATCGTGAGCAAGGGCATCAACGGCGCGCGCAAGCGGATCAAGCAGATCACGGGCATCCAGACGGCTCGAGACTTTGAAACCCATCTGAGTCGATCCGCAGAGTCCATGGCCACGATGACAAGCGCAAGGGAAATGAAATATGGACAAACTAACGAAATCCGGCACTTCGACTCGCTCCGGAACGACGAGTCCACGTATTCGTCCGTGCACGACGGGGACTCCGATGAGGATCTGGTGGACAACAAGGCTCAGCCGAAGCCGACCAAAGTGCCAATGATCAAACGCATCTGGAGCACGCCCTCGGAGAGCACGACGCCATCCCATCCAGCGCAAGTCGAGGCACATCCGCTGGTCTAAACAGCCAACAAATAAAGCACAGTTTTGGCCATTAAGTAGTCCATCTCCACTATTTCTTCGTTTTCGATTTGGTTGCAGCGTTGTCCTCTTCTTCCTCTTCTTCCTCTTCTTCTTCGTCGTCGTCTTCATAATCGGCGTCCTCTTCGTCGCTCGAGTCTTCATCATCACCATCCTGCTCCTCGTCGTCTCCAGTCTCCTCAGCTCGGGCCGCGTACTTCTTCTTGGCCTTGTGGCTCTTGTTGGCTTTCTTGCGGCGCAGCTTCTCGAACTTGAGGCTGCGCGCGCTCATCTTGCCGTTGAAGTGGTCGTCCAGCTTCTGGATCAGCAGCTTACGCGCCACGCGGCGGTTGTCGTCCAGCGACCGCGTCTTCTGGCAGCGCACGAGCAGACCTGTGGGCTTGTGCTTGAGCAGCACGCAGTTGCGCACCTTGTTGATCTTCTGGCCGCCTTTGCCTGTACAATGCGTCACCAACAGCGGCCCATTAGAGCCAGCAGATTCATAGCGAAGAGCCATTCCGTACCAGAGCCCTTGACGAAGGACTCCTCCAGATCGTCCTCCGCCAGCGCTATCGGCTGCTTCACGGCCGTTCCGCTGGTCAGCAGACGCTTTGCCACTTGAACAGGCCATAGATCCACTTGGGTAGCTCTGCCAGAGGCAGCAGCGTCCGCCGCAGGTGTCGCAATCAGCGGCCGGAGCCTGCGCATGAGCATGGTCGCCAGCATGACGAGCTGATGGTGGTCAAAATGGAGTAGAGCTGGATTTTAGCCAATCAAAGGACGCAAAAAACATGAAAATACCGGTATTGTACCGGTCCTGAACCCGCCAAAGGCAGTGGATCGGAGGACCATTCGAATCATGGAGGCCAAGGTGAGCTTCCACGTGCGGCGGTTCCTGCGCGAGTGCGAGGACGCCGGCACGCGGCCGTCGGAGGACACGGTCACGGCGCATCTGAGAGACACGTACGGAGAGTACCAGCGCAAGCCAGCGGTGCGTTTGATCAAGCCATAGACGCTAGAGGCCTTTGGCCAAAGCGCATGTTGCTCATTGGCATTGCTCTTTGCTTGGTTCTCATTCTCTAGGGCGCTCTGAAGCGCGTGGTGGCCAAGGTGCTCAAGAAGGTGCAAGGCAACACGTCCGACGTCACGTGAGTTCCTCTGCAGCTGATACTAATGATGATAGAGCGCAGTATTGATGGGATCATTCGTGCAGCACCAAGCGCCAGCGGTCCGAGTCGTCGGATGAGGAGGAGCGCATGGCTGTGGAGTTTGAGAAGCAGGCCGCGCTGACTCAGTCCTCCAACTCGCTCAACAACTCGATCCGAGAGAACTACGTGGCCAATGGCTCCTCTGCGACCTCAGCAGCGGCCTCCACGTCTGCGGAGAAGCCGGCCAAGAAGGCCAAAGTGCGGCAGCGCTCGGAAGGCGGCAGCAAGAAGTCCAAGGAAGAGCGCGCCGCGGCTGCTTCCTCGAGCGACATGGGCGACGCAGACGCCAAGGGCTTTGTGGTTGAACGTCCCACGACTCGATACTCGGACTTTGGCGGCATCCAGGCCATTCTGCAGGAGGTCAAGGAGCTCATCGAGTACCCGCTCACGCATCCGGAAGTGTACGCACATCTGGGAGTCCAGCCGCCGCGCGGTATCCTGCTGCATGGTCCTCCTGGTACGGGAAAGTCCATGCTGGCCAACGCCATCGCAGGAGAGTCCGGTGCATGCTTCCTCCGCATCTCGGCCCCGGAGATCGTCTCGGGCATGTCTGGCGAGTCGGAGCAGAAGCTGCGCGAGCTCTTTGACGAAGCCATCGCCAACGCGCCGTCGATCATCTTCATTGACGAGATCGACGCCATCACGCCCAAGCGCGAGACCTCGCAGCGCGGCATGGAGAAGCGTATCGTGGCCCAGCTCTTGACCTCGACCGACTCACTCAACCTGGAGAACACCGGCGGCAAGCCCGTGCTCATTATCGGCGCCACGAACCGCCCCGATGCGCTTGACTCGGCTCTGCGACGTGCTGGCCGATTCGACCGTGAGATCTGTCTCGGTATTCCTGACGAGGACGCCCGCGAGCGCATTCTGCAGGTGCTCTCGAGCAAGATGAAGCTCGACGGCGAGTTCGACTTCCGCGCGATCGCACGCCGAACCCCCGGCTTCGTGGGTGCTGATCTGGTCTCGTTGACCAAGGAGGCGGCCGTGATCGCCGTGAACCGCATCTTCTCGACCATGCTGGCTAGCGACAGTGCTGCGCGTTCGGCTCAGAATGAATCGGCCATGGAAGTCACGACTGAGCAGCCGACTGGAGCAGACGCCACTGCTGCCGCCGCTGAGCTGCAACAGCAGCAGAATGACGCTGTGGCTGACGAGATCCGATCCAAGGTCACGCCCTTCACGCCGTCTCAACTGGCCCCGTTGAGCATCACCATGGCCGACTTCGTGTCCGCCATTGCCAAGGTGCAGCCCAGCTCCAAGCGCGAGGGCTTTGCTACCATTCCGGATGTATCCTGGAGCGACATTGGCGCTCTCGCGTCTGTGCGCGACGAGCTCGTGATCTCGATTCTGCAGCCGATCCAGCACCCTGAGCGGTTCGCCATGCTCGGGCTCAAGATGCCTGCCGGTGTGCTGCTTTACGGCCCTCCCGGTTGCGGTAAGACGCTGCTGGCCAAGGCGATTGCTCACGAGAGTGGCGCCAACTTCATCAGCATCAAGGGCCCGGAGCTGCTGGACAAGTACGTTGGCGAGTCGGAGCGTGCTGTGCGCCAGGTCTTCCAGCGCGCCCGCGCGTCATCGCCCTGCGTCGTGTTCTTCGATGAGCTGGATGCGCTTGCTCCCCGCCGCTCAGGTGGTTCCGGTGGAGACGGCGGTGGCAATGGCGTTAGCGAGCGCGTGGTGAACCAACTGCTGACCGAGATGGACGGCCTGGACGCTCGCAAGAACGTGTTTGTCATCGCTGCGACGAACAGACCGGACATCATCGATCCGGCCATGCTGCGTCCCGGTCGTCTGGACAAGCTGCTCTACGTGCCTCTGCCTGTGGCCGAAGAGCGCCTGTCCATTCTCACGGCTCTCACTACGAAAGCTCGTCTGGCTGAGAGCGTGTCCTTGGCTGAGATCGCACAGGATTCCAAGTGCGAGGGCTTCAGTGGTGCCGATCTCAGTGCGCTCGTGCGTGAGGCTGGTATCGCGGCTCTGCGTGAGGCCGATCTGGCCGCCGACGTGCAGGAGCTGCGCATCCAGCAGCGACACTTCCAGAGCGCGTTCGATGTCGTGTTCCCGTCGGTCTCGCGCTCTGACCAGCGCATGTTCGACCGCATGAAGAAAAACCTGCGCAAGACGCGGTCGACTATGGCCACCAAGTCGGACAAGATCGAGGAGGAAGACAAGACACCAGCAGCACCTGCTCCTTCGGCCGACAACGGCATGGCTCTGGCCTAGACGCTGCATAGACATAATACATATTGATTCGCCCGTGCATACTCAACCCAGTCCATTGTCAGAACGCTAGCGGGTCGACTCCAGCGCTGGATCCGCATCCAGCTGAAGAGGCCGTCACTAGTCTACTGCTGCTGCTCTTGACGTCACTTGAAGAAGACGAGCGCGATCCCTCCGGCGGCAGATGAAACTTCTCGATCTTGAGCTTCCGCCGCTCGCGCTTGAGTCCGTACTTGACGGCGTCGACCGAGTGGCAAGCCAGCGAGTGCACGCGCGCCAGCTTGCACAGCTCCAGCATGCCGTCGAACTCGCTCAGCTCCGGCGGCAGCAGGGCCTTCTCACCCATGAACGACTTGATCTCGACCACATAGTCGCTGATATGGCGCAGCTCATTCACGACTTCGACAGGCAGACAGAAGAGCGGTCCGCTGAGCATGCACACGACTGGCTGCGAGGCCGTGATCGCCCCGAGCCGACGCAGGAAGCTCACGAGAGCTCGCATGTGGGCCAGATCCATGGTCGGGGCGATCAATGGCGAGCCCAGCGATCGAATGGAGATGCGCGTGACCTGCGGCAGCGTCCTCCGTCGCGCGACTTCGGCCTCGATGTCTGCCAGCAGCCGGTCGTAGACTTGGCCTCCGTCTTGGCACTGTAGATAATGCAGCAGATCCAGCGTCACGGGCGGATTGGCGTCCAGCAGATCCTGGTGCATGGGCTTGGACAGGTCGAAGCTGTGGCAGAAGCGGGCGGACGCAGCGGAGGAAGAGCCGTCCGCTGTCAGGTACTTGCCGTACTGCCAGGCGATGGTCAGCTTGGCGTCTTCCGTCTGCATCTGCTGCTTGACCTGCTTCTGCGCCAGACTCAGCTCCAGCGGCAGCTGGCATCGGACGAACTCGGCTGCGTCCTCCGCCACCAGCAGGGCGCACTGCTGAGAGACCAGCGCCTCGCCCAGGAAGTACCGGTGCAGGTCGTCCACGAGCGCCTGCGAGGCCGCGGCGGCCGGTGCGTCATTGCGAGGCACGTCCAGCAGCGTGAGCGTGCCCATCAGCAGTCCGCCGCCCAGCAGAGCGTCCAGCTGACTCAGACCAGTGGACACGAGCGTCTGTCCATTCAGGAACGGCTTGGCGCCCGCCAGAGACGGCTTCTTGGCGCTCGCGCTGCGGCGGAAGCTGCTCATGAGGCCTTCCAAAACGGATATCCAACTGTGAACTGATTGAGCTGCCAAAATCGGAGCTGGTACACTGTACTTCATGTTCTTATATCCTCTTGGAATCGATATAGAGAGTCTACTTCCGGACCAAGAGCATTACAGGTCGAAGCGCTTGCGGTCATGGGCGGCCTCGTAGTCGACCGTGGGGCCCACGGGCTCCGGGCCGTCGGGGTTGAAGTTCTTGGCGCTCATCTTGATGTGGTCCCAGTGCACAGTCGCCTTGAACGCTGGCGTCTGG
>JAADXR010000123.1:0-67035 GCA_023337935.1 Elongisporangium anandrum | reverse complement strand
GTAGACCGTCGCACAGAAGCCTCCGTCTCCTGTCGCGTGTGCAGTAAGAAGTTCAAGCTGACTCGTGGGAAGAAATGGTGCCGTCGCTGTGGTCATGCAGTCTGTCGCGACTGTGTGACTGAGGTGACAATGATCACGGACAAGACCGAGGGCGCTTCTCGTCTGCCATTTGTCCGGGAGCGGTTCTGCTTGCTCTGCCTGTTTCACGTGCGAGAACATCGGACGGCGAGCGATCACGAGTCCGCGATAGAGCGACCCAGTTCTCGTTTATGTATCGACATCGAAGAGGTCAGCAAGTTCGAACTACTTCGCACAACTGCGTCTATGCATTCCATTGAAGCACTCGTTGACAGAAAAGCTCGGCGTTCGATGGACGAGTCGCTGCTGTCGCTGTCTACACTGAAGTTGGATAACTGTCTTGACATTGAGGGGGAAGACCAGAAGCCCAATTCAAGACGCACAACTCGATCCAGTTCGCTCTACTACATGGACAAAGAGTCCCTGAGCTCAGAACCGAGGATGCCAGCGCATACCAAGTCTCTTGACCTAGTCGATATGGCGCGCATGGCTGCCGATCAAGCGGCTATGCTGCGCTCAATGTACCAGCAAGAATGCCTGAAAATGCATCGACAGACACAAGTAAGACGATACAGTCTCGACGGGATAATCTAGCACTACGTATAAAATTAAAGGACAATGAGAAAAGCACACTCGTTTCTGAACTACTCCAGCAAGTGGCGGACTATCAGAGCACGTCGTAGCCGTCAGGATAGAGCGAGTAGGTGCTGGAGGCTGTGGCCGCTGGAGACGGCGGTGGTGACTTGGCATCGTTGATGAACAGTCCATCCAGCGAGTGCTCCAGATCCACCATACTCGATCCACAAGGAGTGCCAGCCACCGATTCGGCTGAGCTCAGATAGCCGAAGAAGCTGTCGACACTGGCTTCGCTCAAATCTGTCGCGCGCATGGCTCGCATCTGGTAGCCAGTCGAGCGGCCGTGGCCATGGCGAGCGCGCAGCTGCAGCGCGAATGTGATGCAGCGCAGACAGAACCGCTTGCGGATGAATGGGAGATGCGTGGCGATCTGCAGGCCGTCCTTGGGCAGCATGAGCTTCCTGGTGCAGCCGCTTCGACACGCGGACACGCCACAGGTCCGACACCAGCTCTTCCGCTGCGTCAACCCGAACTTCTTCGAGCAGACATGGCAATGCGTAGGTGAGCCAGGCCGCCTCGTGGGCAGCAGCGAAGAAGAACGCACGCCAGCCTGCAGAAGCGCCATAGTGTGGGCCACGCCCTCGGTGTTCATCACGCGGCCGAAGATCACGGGCAGGTACTTGATGGATATCCACGAGGGCATGTGCGCTCCGGGCCGCAGGTTGCCCAGCAGCGTGTTCACCACTTCGCCCTGCTCCACGTGGTACGTGTTGAACATGAAGATCGTGCCGCGCTTGATGTCCATGCGGTGGTCCTCGAACTGGTCCAGGTCGCGCACGTCGATCGACTTCTTGTACTCGATCAGCGCGCGTCGGCCGAAGGCGTCCTTGACGGAGCAGCAGTACTCGAAGTAGACGTAGTCGCGGTAGCTGATGATCTTGCGCACGGGCGTCGTGAACACGATCCACTTGACCGAGACGCAGTGGAACGGGTCGTCGTCCGTCGAGCCCTCGAAGAGCTGCAGGATGGCGCCGTCCAGGCAGACGTTGGGGAAGAGCTGCGCGAACACGGCGCGCAGCTCAAAGGTGGACTCGCAGTGCATGCCCACGACGATGTCCTCGAGCGAGATCTGCATGTGCGCGTGCCAGACGAACTCGACCAGCGGCACCTCATCGGGCGAGGTCTTGGGCAGCAGCCGGCCGCCACCCTGGATCACGCCGCCCTTGTCGTACAGGATCCGGTAGTCGTCGTGCTGCACGTGCTTGTCGAAGCGGTAGTACCACGACTCTCGGTCCACGAGCAACCGGTCGATCGTCTGCTCGGCCTCGCGCTTCCACCGAGCGACTGTGGCTTCACTCACGACCACCCGCGGATGCATGTGTTTGGGCAGCGGCGAGCGCTCGCTGTCGCTACCTCGTGGCGGAAGAGCCTCGGCGCTCATGAGAACCGCCGCCACGAATGAGAATTGGCTGGAAACCGGGAGCAGGTCGTGATGAGGACAGGCAGACAGCCTGCCGACAGGACTTCTTTCATTGATGTTGAGCGGGAAGCGTAGCGCACAACGGGATTCGAGAGCTTGTACTGTACTGCAAATCCGAAGGGAGAGATAATAGAACGGAAGCGGAGTCATCAGTTGAGGTGGTGACGACTGACGTCAGACTGGACCACGCTCTTTTGGAATCTCATCCATTTCGGAGGTCCTTCTGGCTCGACAGTTGGACGATTGGGCTGCGTGCCATGGGGACGGGAGACCGAGGGAGGGAGTGGAAAGGCCGCGTCTTCTGCTGAGGAGAAGAGGCCGAAGACATCTACAGTACAGTATCGACAGATTACACTGTGGACGGACGGATGGGAACGTAAGATCCTGGTCTTTTTGCTGCTCGTTATCGTCACTGGTGAACCCAAACGAAAGCTCACCAAGAGCTGCGGGTGGTAATGGCTACAGCTCAGCGTGGATTAAGCCTCCATTCCGCACGATTGGGCGCTGGGCTTAGGCCAATCGAGACCTCTGGTCAGTCTCGCTAATAAAAAACGGTCTTCGCGATGGCTCTAGCCACTGGTCTACGGCCTGGTGTCGGCCACTCCAAGTCCTTGGAACAGCTGCTCCACAGCCGCGCCGGTGGCGTCGTCCAGCATGCCGTCCAGCTCCTCCGAGTCGTCACTGGAGTAGCCGAAGAAGCTGTCGGGTCGGTTCCCTGCACTGTGGTCCGTCAGCCGCACAGACCGAGACCGATAGGGGCCCTGTGCTGCTTGGTTCAGAGGAACCTGCCACGCCATCGCCAGACAACGGAGACAGAAGTGTTTGCACACGAAGGGCAGGTGCGTGGCGATCTGCAGTCCCTCCTTGGGCAAAATCACCTTCCGCGCGCAATGCCGGCAGACTACGAGGCCACACAAGCGGCACCAGGTCTTCCGCTGCGCCAGGCCAAACTTCTTGGCGCACACGCTGCAGACGGACATCGTGCTCTGTCTTCGAGAGGCCAGCAGTGTCGAAGCTCGGACACCAGCGCGCACCAGCGCCATGGTCTGCGCGAGCCCTTCGGTGTTCTTCACGCGGCCGAACACGACGGGCAGGTACTTGATCGAGACCCAGGACGGAATGCTGCCACCGGCGGCCAGAGTGCCCAGCATGGCGTTCACCACGTGGTCGCCCTCGACGTGGTACGTGTTGAACATGAAGATCGAGGCGCGCTTGACGTCCAGCTGGTGGTCGAAGAACTGGTCCGTCTCGTTCACGTCGATGGACATCTTGTACTCGATCAGCACGCGGCGTCCGATAGTGTCCACTGTGGAACAGGAGTACTCGAAGTAGAGATAGTCCCGGTAGCTCACGAGGTTGCGCACTGGCGTCGTGAACACGATCCACTTGATGGAGACGCAGTGGAACGGATCGTTCTCCGTCGCGCCTTCGAAGAGCTGCAGGATGGCGCCGTCCAGCACGGCGTTCGGGAAGAGCTGTGTGAACACGACGCGCTGCTGGGCGGTCGACTCGCAGTGCATGGCCAGCACGACGTCGTCCAGATGCAGCTTCAACTGCGAGTGCCAGATGAACTCCACGTTGGACGAGTTGTCGGCTGTTCGAGGCAGCACGCGGCCGCCGCCTCGCGTGCCGCCTTGCTCGTCCAGGATGAGCTTGTACCCGTCCTGCTGCACGTACCGGTCAAAGTCGTAGTACCACGACCGATTGTCGTGAAGCTCTTGCTCGATGGACATCTCCGCCTGGCGCTTCCATCGAGCCACGGTCTCCGGTCCGACTCGGATGTGCGGGTGAAGGTGCTCCGGTAGCGGAGACCGTTCGTTGTTCCGACCGACAGCAGACGATCCGGGCGACGGCGACGCTGGGATCACTCCGTCGGAGGCGCGAGACGCGTCAGGAGATCTCTTCATGGGTGCTCAATGGCGAAGTGAGGGAGAGCTGGGCTCATGCGCCAGAGGTACACCAAGCATCAGCTGCTGCTCAGTTGTCCGCATGCTGTGTGTGCGGCGGTACAAAACACCGGCAACTAATTGACTTGAAAACCGTACTTATCAACCGTACTTGTCACCAGGATGGCGCGAATGTCGGGGCTATGAAGCCTTGAAGTTCGTATGCGGAGTCTGAAGCGCGTGGTTTTGCGTGATGAATTGGGATTATTTTCAGTCACCAAGCAACGATAGCTGCCCTGAGCGAGTGGGTCTGGCCGTGTGGATCCCAATGCGCGCATCAAGTGGCCCGAGTGCTGATGAAACTGGTTTGGTATCCAGTGGGCTGGAGATGAGAGCTTGAACGCTGGCGTGCGTTGTGTTGCGCTAGGCTCCTTTATGATGGGTCGACCCACACTGTACCTACATACACGCGCAAATGAATACTACTGTGCATTTGGACCTCCGCATGGGCTGGTGTTCGTCAGGAGCGTGTCTTTTGGCAATAGAAACATGCACAATGAGCTGTGGTTTCTGCTCGCGTCCTTATCTTCATCATAGAAGCGGAGACAGTCACGATCGTATTCCCGTCTTAGAGTTGCCATGCGGATACTTTCGAGAGGAAGTATCCGCCTGGCTCGTGATCTTCAACTGAAGCTGCACCGTGCGACACCAGCCCTTGCGACGTGTGAGATCAAAACTCACAGTCGCCAGTCGCCTGTCGTTCAGGCAGCAAAAGTATGCGTGACTTCATTCCCAAAAGTTACATCGCTGTGGGTTTTAGCGATCGAACCAAATGGCGGCTATCGATGGATCTGCAACGTCAACTACATCCGGTGCTACATCGGATATCTAGAGGCTGACTCGCCGCTGGCTCCTTGGCTGGTCGGCAGCTAGATGCGCTACTCCGTGCTCGGAGCTGTCAGCGTCGACGAGCTCAGCTTGGAGTTTTCCATCGCGAGTCCATAAAACAACTCATGCATGGCCGGATCAGTGCCGTCCAGCATAGCATCGAGTTCGTCCGAGTCGTCACTTGAGCAGCCGAAAAAGCTATCGGGCCGTCGGCTGTCCGCACTCTGCTCCGACAGCCTCACGGACCACAACGGATAGGCACAGTGCTGAGCAGCCACTCCGGCCGACTTCCGCCACGCCAGCGTCAGACAATAGATGCAGAAGCGCTTGGCAATGAATGGCAGACTCGTTGCGATCTACAGCCCCTCCTTGGGCAGCATCAGCTTCTTGGTACAGCGGCGACAGACCGTGATTCCATAGGCGCGACACCAGCTCTTCCGGTGCGTCAGACCAAACTTCCTCGAGCATACATAACAATTCGCGGGTGTTCCTGGTATCCGAGTGACCAGGTTTGAGGCGCAGAGACCGGCACGCACCAGCGCCATGCTGTGGGCCAGGCTCTAGGTGTTCTTCACTTTGCCAAACATGACGGGCAGGTACTTGAGCGTGGCCCAGATCGGAACGTTGCCGCCTACCGTCGCCGAGCCCAGCATGGTGTTCACCACGTGGTCGTCTCTGTGTGGTACGTGTTGAACATGAACATCGAGGCGCGCTTGACGTCCAGCTGGTGGTCCACGAACTGGTCCGTCTCGTTCACGTCGATGGACATCTTGTACTCGATCAGCACGCGGCGTCCGATAGTGTCCACTGTGGAACAGGAGTACTCGAAGTAGAGATAGTCCCAGTAGCTCACGAGGTTGCGCACTGGCGTCGTGAACACGATCCACTTGATGGAGACGCAGTGGAACGGATCGTTCTCCGTCGCGCCTTCGAAGAGCTGCAGAATGCCGCCATCTAGCACGGCGTTGGGGAAGAGCTCCGTGAACACAAGGCGCTGCTGGGCGGTCGACTCGCAGTGCATGGCCAGCACCACAGCCTCCAAGTGTAGCTTCAGCTGGGCCTGCCAGATGAACTCCACGCTGGACGAGTTGTCCGGTGTTCGCGGTAGCACGTGGCCGCCGCCTGTCGTGCCCTCCTGCTTGTCATACAGGATCTTGTATCCTTGGTTTTGGCTCACATAGGTTTCGAATTCATAGTACCAGGACCTTTGGTCATGAATCACGTGGTCGATCTTGTCTTGAGCCTCGCTCTTCCATCGCTCCAGAGTCGCAGGCCCACGCGCACGACCGGATGCATATGCTCTGGCAGTGGGGAGCTCTCGCTGTTGTGGCCGGAGGCAGAAGGAGACGCAGGCGACGCAGGGACAGCATCAGTGGTGCTAATGGAGCTCCTCATGGCGGCCAGCGACGTCAATGGCTCCTGATGGAATGGTCATGACAGAGTGTACTGCATGTGATAGCAGACAAGTAGCAGATCAGAATGAAGTCCCCTAATCTCCGCCGCTCCTCATTTAATCTTGCGATTTGTATGCGACTCTCGTAGTACTTTTGTACCGCATGGGGCACAATTGGTCTCTGACGAATTACGTTGAACCGCGCCCAGTGGCGTCATTTGGGCTTCATCCGGAAGTGGCGTGCGTCGTTCACGACACAGTGGAACTGCGCATTAAATGGATCGATCGATTGACGAGATGGGGCATTGAGGTCAAGAGGCGCGAGCACCAGCAGCTCACAATTGCTGCATCCTGGTCTCAGCACTGTCCTCTCAAGTCAAAACTTCGCATGGCTATCCTGGACGGCCCCAACGTGCTTTGGCAGCATAACCCGTAGCTTGTGGGGTACAATTGCTGGAATGATCAAGGTCGACGCATTCAGTGGAACGTTAAATACATTATGGTGGTC
This sequence comes from Elongisporangium anandrum, assembly GCA_023337935.1. Classification (NCBI taxonomy): domain Eukaryota; phylum Oomycota; class Peronosporomycetes; order Pythiales; family Pythiaceae; genus Elongisporangium; species Elongisporangium anandrum. The sequence continues at coordinate 60,226 of JAADXR010000123.1, read as the reverse complement.
TCTAAATCACGACGTACGTGCTGCTAGTCAATATGGACGATTCGTTCTCGTTCATGAGCTGGTCCTTGGCGTGCTTGAGGATCAGCGGCGCTGAGACCATCTGCAGCGTGTCTGGTCTCATTACAGACACCTCCGAGTGCGTGGGGGTCGGCTGCTCGGCCAGCCCCATGGACTGCAGCGCCGACTGCGTGTACGCGGCCGCCGTGGGCGTGAAGTACCCGGAGGACGTGATCTCCATGTCGTCGGGGCCCAATGGGCTCGTCGTGTCGTCGCTCGAGTAGCCGAAGAAGCTGTTGGACTGCGTTGGGCTCCGCTCCGAGAACCGCATGGGCGGGGCCAGCTGGTCCGAGCCGTACTTCTGGCTGCGCTTCGGGTGCTGCTCGTGGGCAAACAGGATGCAGCCGTGGCAGAAGCGCGTGCGCAGGAACGGCAGGTGTGAGGCCAGCTGCAGGCCGTCCTTGGGCAGCAGCAGCTTGGCGGTGCATGTCCGGCAGACCGTGCGGCCGCAGGCGCGACACCAGGTTCTGCGCCGTGTGAGCACGAACTTGCGGCAGCAAACGTGGCAGTCCAGTGCCGAGTCTGTCTGTCGTTCAGGCAGCGCTGAGGTGCGGATGCCAGCGTGCAGCAGAGCGCGCGAGTGCGCGAGCCCTTCGGTGTTGAGCATGCGGCCGAAGGTCACGGACAGATGCTTGAGCGAGGCCCAGGTTGGTGCGTGGGCGACGCCGTTGCTGGCCGAGTCCCTACTGCCCTGCACGATGTTCACGACCATGTCGCTCTCCTCGTGGAACGTGTTGATGACCGAGATGACGCTGCGCTTGATGTCCAGTTGGTGATCCAGCATCTCGTCCGGGCCGAGCACGATGGACTTCTTGTACTCCACCAGCACGGGTCGTCCACGCGCGTCCTGCATCGTGCAGCAGTACTCGAAGTACAGGTAGTCGCGGCAGCTCATGAGCTGGCGCACTGTGGGCGTGATGGCGAGCCACTTGATGGCCACGCTGTTGAACGGGTCGGCCGGTGTGTGGCTCTCGAAGAGCTCGAGGATCGCGCCGTCGAGACACGAGTGCTGGAAAAGCTGTGCGAACACGGCGCGTTGGTCGGTCGTGGTCTCACAGTGGAGCCCCATGACGATGTCTTCCAGCGTGACGTTGAGCCGCGCGTGGCCGAGGAACTCGATCGCCGTGCTCTCGGGGCGCACGCGGCCGCCGCCACGGACGTCAGGCTTGTTGTAGAGCATTTTGTAGCCGTTCTGCTGCGCATGCGAGTCGAAGTGGTAGTACCAGGACTGCTGGTCGATCAACACGAGCTCGATGGCCCGCTGGGCCTCTCGCGTCCACCGCGCGATCGTGTCTGGCTGCACGCGAACGCTCGGGAGCTGCTCGTCCGCCAGCGGGTACTTTTCGCTGGAGACGCGCTGCATGTGTGTGGCTGTTTACTGGTTGTCAAGAACTCGAGAAATGAGCGCTCCTTCGTTGCGCTCCGTCCGGCCCGCGTGTCGTTGGCGCAACCCATCGAGACCGCATTCAAATCCCGTTGGCTGGCGATACATACACTTGCACTCAACATGTCGCTGGTTCTTCAGTCGCCACGCTCGCTCAGCGCCGTGAGTCACGCGCCGAAGATCGCCGGCTGGAACTGCTGTGACATCTTCAAACAGAGGCTTCGTGTCTCTCCCGCGTCGGCCTACGCAATCTTCAAGAAGTTAATCTTCGGCTTTCGCTGTGGCGGTTTGGACCTAAGGCTGTACGGACGCGCGTCCGTTGGTGCCTGTCGCCCCGAGAAGGCAGGAGGAGATCGCGAGCTCTTTATCCAGTATCCAGCCTTCGCGGCGTATCTATGGACCGCGATAATGACGCATGCAAGGGGCTCATTTCCATGAGACCGGCAACGAACGAAGCCCTGGCACCAGCCATTTCATGGATTGCGGTGCAATAGCGTGGCACCGCAAACCGCTCTTTCTGCTGCATAGCCACCAGCCTGCATTTTGATGCGTTCTGGTGAATTGCGTCAGTAAGCAGTGAAACTCTTCAGCTCCCACTTGTCCTCGTTTCGACCGGTCGTTTGTGCCTTGGGATGGGAGCGTTCGATTGCAGCGCGAGTATCTTTGCAGCAGGCTGCAGAGCCACTCATCGCGCGGAGAAAATCATTCCCGATCGGGTTTTTGTGCCCAATTCAAGACGTTGTCAAACAGCAGGACCTCTGCAGTCGCTGAGCTGAGCCAAATGGTGTACATTCAATTCAGAGACCTCATAGAGTCGAATGTGCTGCTGTGGGTTGAACACATTGGACACCCACTGGGTTGACAAACCAATTGCAAGAGTGCAAGCTGGAATGCGTCAGCGTTTGAAACGGTCTTGCGTGTCTGACCAGCAGCTGTGGTGAACCCTGTCCGATGCATTAGGAAAGCGCTTGCTTCAATGCAGAAGACTCATCAGGACTCGCGACGTGGACTTTGATTTCGTGACTACCCGCATGTCTCTTCATGCAGCGCAATCATGAATGAGCACAGACCAGCCAACATGTCAGTCAGTCGCTGTCTATTTGACGTCAAACACTTGCTGTCTCTCTGTCGGCTACACAGCCTTACAAGCTGGCTTTCGCCTGTCGCCTGCCTGGCCTTCCATCCCACCGCTGTCACCGAATCCGTCGGTCCTGTCGTGAGATGAGACACTCGCTGCGTTGGTCTGAAGCTCTGAAGTCCAGAAGCCGAACTGAATTATCTCGAACGAAAGTCCAATGCCAATCAATTAAAGCTAGGCTCCACTTCTTAAATACACACCACCACCACTGAGTCTCTCTCCTACACGAAGCCGCCGCCAGAAGAAAGCGACGAGTCCAGCGTCCTGGACGTCGGACTGCCGCTGCATTTGGACTCTCCATTCGGATTGGCGCTCGGGAAGAACCGGCGCATGCCGTCGTCTGGGTAGATAGGCAGCTTGGTAGAGCGGGGCGACTCGGATCCCGAGGCGGTCGACTCAGCTCGTGGGCGATTGTGACTGTGCGCATCGAAGCAGAGTCGGGCCAGCATGCGCTCCAATCTCGAGGCCGAGAGCGGCGGCGCAGCGTCAATCGACTCGGATCTGACCGAAAACATGGATGACGAGGCCACAGAGCTGGACGAGATGCGGCCAAAGTCGTCGCCAAAGAAGCTGTCGGTGGTCATGGCGCTGATCTCGGACACGTCCGTGAGTCGGAAGGAGTTGGCCTCGAGCAACGGACTGATCTTGGTCGTCTGGCTGTACGCGAACACGAGGCAGCCGTGGCAGAACCGAGCGCGCACGAACGGCAGCTCGGAGGCGATGTTGTTGCCGTCGATGGGCAGGATCAGCTTGGTGGTGCAGTGTCGACAGACCGTGCGGCCACAAGCGCGACACCAGGCCTTGCGTCTCGTGATGGTGAACTTGCGGCGACACACGTGGCACTCGGGCGCCACGTTGGACTGACGCTTGGCCAGCGAAGAAGCGCGGACTCCGGCCCGGAGCAGCGCCTTGGAGTGAGACATGCCCTGGAGATTCAGCAGCCGCGCGAACACGAGCGTCAGGTAGTTCATGGACACCCACGAGGGCACGCTGCCGAAGGGCTCGTTCACGCCGCGGACGATGCTGATGAGCTTGTCGCCTTCCATGTAGTACATCGTGAGCATGAAGATCTCGCTGCGCACGATGTCGAGTCCGTGGTCCACCAGCTCATTGGGGCCCAGATCCACCGACTTCCTGAAGTCCACGAGCACGCGACGACCGAGTGCGTCCTGCGTCGTGAAGCAGATCTCGAAGTACAGGTAGTCCCGGTACCGCAGGATCTTGCGCGCGGGCGAGTCGAAGGCCAGCCACTTGACGCTGACGCAGTTGAACGGGTCCTGGTCCGTCGCGCCTTCCAGCAGCTCGATGAGAGCGCCGTCGAGCACGATGTCCTGGTAGATCTGCGCGTACGACAGCCGCTGCTCGAGATTGGACTCGTTGTGCATGCTCAGCACCACGTCCTCGAGCGTCAGGTTCAGCTCCACGCGGCAGAGGAACTCCACGATCTGCGAGTCCGGCGGGTGCACGCGGCCGCCGCCGCGCACCTTGGGCTTGTCGTAGAGCACCTTGTACTTGTGCTGCTGCATGTAGTCATCGAAGCGGTAGAACCATGACTGCTGGTCCAGCAGCACGGCCCCGACGTCGTCCATCGCGTTCTGTTTCCATCGCTGCAGCGTCTCGTCGTCCACGACCACCTGCGGCCACTGCGCCCTGGAAAGTGGGTGCTGGGTCTTGCCGCCCGCCGGTTTGGGCGACGAGCTGTGGCTCATGGCTGGTACCGTATACTGTACACTTAATTGCCGAATTCGAAAGTGGCATTCAGTGGCCGACAAAGAAATATGGAAACAGACGGGGTCAGTGGCGGTCGGGGCCGCCCGCCGCAGTTGCGGCCAGACACACGTGTGGGCTGAGTCCGCTCTTTGTTCGGTGTTGCGCACGCATGTGTACTCTTGGTACAGAAAAGGGTGGATTGGGAGTTAACAGGATTCAAAAGGAGATGCGTGCTGTTCAAGAATCAGTCTAATTAGCCCACCTTGTTTTAGTATTTACTGAAGCTTATATGGGCGTGTGAACCTTGTTTTGACATTCAAGCCATTTTAAGTTTTTTTCCGTGTTTCTGATCCTGTGGTGCTGCGCGACAGGCGGACGGGTGTCTACGGACGAGGGGCGTGGGCTGGTCTTTCTTTCGGTGGCTATGTAATCCTCACTGGTCCTGCATCAACGAGCCTCGCATTCAATCGGCTGCCATTGCACTGGGACGACTAAAGCAGCGTGCTGGGTCCAACAACCTTTCGCCGAGTCCCTCGCACTGTGAGCAGCCGCAAGTCCATCCTCTCGGTCAGCCACCGCTCCTGGGCGATTTGCACGTCAACTTTGATGTCCTTCTTATCTGTAGGACCGTCACGAAAACGATCTGTACAGTACACGCAGAGGTTGATACCAATTGCCACTGCATTTGGCTTCGTTCTCCTTCAATCGCAGTGGACTGGAGCACACGCGATGGGAAGAAACTCAGAAAGAAGCGCTCCATGCGACTGGAAATCAAACTGGTGCCTCGTTTTTCTTTAAATATGGCGAGATCTCGACCGAGTGGCCAATAATAATACAAGTGTCTAGCGCTAGACGATGTGGTAGGCGCCGGAAGAGAATCTGGCCCGTAGTGCCTTGGCTGAGAACTTGCTGCTGAACGTCGCACTCTCGTGCTGCTGCTTCTGCTGGATGAGCGGCTGGCCTTTATCATCGACGATCGTATCGATTGAGTCGCTGCTGTCTTCATCGATGCTCAGTCCGACCAGCGACAGACTGGCGTGGTCGTCGATAGACGCCATGGTCGTCATGGTCTCGTCGAACGGACTCGCGCCGTCAGGCATGCATCCGAAGAAGCTGTCGAACCACGTGGGGCTCCGCGTCATGAGCCTCAGCGACCGGTTCTCCACTCTGGCGGAAGACCTGCGCTTCGAGTGCTGCCCCTGCGCGAACGCCACGCAGGAATGGCAGAAGCGCGTCCGCACAAACGGCAGACTCGAGGCGATCTGCGCTCCGTCGGCGGGCAGGATCAGCTCATTGGTGCAACTCCGACAGACTGTGTAGCCGCAAGCGCGACACCAGCTCTTGCGTCTCGTGAACGTGCAGTGCTTCCGGTTGCAAACGCGACATTCCGTCGGTGCTGGGACATCCACTCGCCGCTCGGCCAGCGAAGAGGCTCGAATGCCCGCATGCAGCAGCGCACGCGATTGCGAGAGCCCGAGCATGTTCACGCAATGTCCGAGCAGAAGCGGCAGGTAGTTGATCGCGAGCCATGACGGCAGCGTGCCCCCGGGGTCTCGCATGCCTCGCACGATGTTCACGACCTGGCCGTCCTCCACGTGATACGTGCTGATCATGGCCACTTTGCCGCGGATGGTGTTGAGATTGTGGTCCTGCAGCAGCGTGTCCGGTCCGAGATCGATGGTCTTCTTGTAGTCGACTAGCACTGTGCGGCCCAGGGCATCCTGCATCGTGCAGCGGTACTGGAAGTACAGGTAGTCGCGATAGCTCAGGATCTGCCGCACGGGCGTCGTGAGCGCGAGCCACACTGTCGCGACGGAGAAGAACGGATCCTCCTGCGACGCGCCATGGAACAGCTCCAGGATCGCGCCGTCCAGACAGATGCCCTCGTAGAGCTTGGCGAACACGGCGCGCTGGTCGAACGTGCTCTCGCAATGGAGCCCCAGCACGACGTCCTCGAGAGAGAGCTGGTCCCAGCGTCTCTCGCTCAGGAACTCAGCGACGCATGAGCCTGGAGGCTGCGCACGGCTGCCGCCGCGAAGCTCGGGCCTATTGCGCAGCGACTTGAATCCGCCCTGCTCCACGTGCGCATCAAAGCGATAGAACCACGAGTCTGGATCCTGCAGCAGCTGGTCGATCGCGTCCTGCGCCTCGCTCTTCCAGCTCTCGACAGCGTCGTCGCGTACGCGAACGCGCGGCAATTGGCTCTCGGGCAGCGGATGGCGATTGGTGGCCATAGAGAACTGCGGGCTCTGGAGCGACCGAGCTCGCTTTCTTTCGCGAGGGCTCCATCTGGAACACGCACGCACGCCAGCGACGACTCGACAAGATCATGATTGGATGAGCGGCAAAGGGACCCAAAGGGACAGTGGATCAAACAAGATCGTCAAGGGCCTTGAAGTGTCTGCGACAAATCGCCGAGCGTCCAGTCGTCGATTGGTCTTGGCGAACGGACATATCCCAAGCCGTATCCGTGGTGGTGGATGATGTGGCTCGTTTGCCCATTTGTGCCGCTGGTAAGGCTGACAGCGAGTTCACTGGAGGCGAATCCATTGCAGGATGGACCTGGAGAGAGCGCTGGGATCTGGTCGTTTGGGCAAGAGCACCACGGAACGCCAGAGAAGCGACGCCATCGACACTCTATTGCAGTGCGCACCATCCTCCGTTGGCGATTGAGCAGGGATTTGCTACTCTTCACACCGTGTTCAGCCCTCCGCCGTCGCCTCGTGTGGCTGCATGAACGCTCACAACTGTTTCTCGCGAACACTTAAACGTCATGCTGCGGGTTCGACACTCCGGACGCTGCTCGCTGGGGATTTGCTGGCAGTGCGTCTCCCAGGGCTTTGAATGGCGACTGTACAGTACGAGGCCAAGGCGACATCGGCTGATCGCGTGCGGTCGCAGTGTCCACCGAAAGCGGTGCCTTGGCAGCGAGATCTGCGACTGGCAACGACAATTGATCGCGTGTTGTCCCAGTAGACAATTGCGTCGGAAGCGATACTAGATCATGAATCAAGTAAGCACAACAGGCATCTCTGATGGGATTGTGACTCTCAAGGCGACGAGCCCAAAGGGCTGGTTGGTATCTTTGGCCTCGTCTTCAACTCCAAATCAGATGCTTAATCCAGGACACAGCCTTGGATAACATTTAATATAGGGCAAGGCGGGTCATGTACCGTAGTTCCTGTTTAATGCAATTTGCGACCATGTGTGTATTCTCTATCAGAGGTTTTGGCAGCGCTCCAGTCGTTTTGCCCAATCGGTCGCATCAAGAGCATCTAAAGCCTATTGGAGCTCATAGCAAAGCAGCAGCGATGGTGAAGAAGAAAGTGGACGCGCGCGTGCGCGTGCTGCTGGAGAACTGCATCAAGGAGAACTTCCGGTCGTTCGTGGTGCTGGTGGGCGACCATGGCAAGGACCAGGTGATGAACCTGCACTACATCCTGTCCAAGTCCGTGGTCAAGGCGCGGCCCAAGGTGCTCTGGTGCTACAAGAAGGAGCTGGGCTTCTCCACGCACAAGCAGAAGCGCATGCGCCAGATCAAGAAGCAGCAGCAGCGCGGCCTGTACGACGCCAACAAGGACGACCCGTTCGAACTATTTATCACCTCGACCGACATCCGCTGGTGCTACTACAAGGAGACGCACAAGATCCTGGGCTCGACCTACGGCATGTGCGTGCTGCAGGACTTCGAGGCCATCACGCCCAACATCATGGCCCGCACGATCGAGACCGTCGAGGGCGGCGGCGTGGTCGTGCTGCTGCTGCGCACCATGTCCAGTCTCAAGAAGCTCTACACCATGAGCATGGACGTGCACTCGCGCTTCCGCACCGAGTCGCACCAGGACGTCGTGGCGCGCTTCAACGAGCGTTTCATCCTGTCGCTGTCCTCGTGCGAGCGCTGCATCGTGCTGGACGACGAGCTCAACGTGCTGCCGATCTCCAAGCACACGCGCAAGATCGAGCCGCTGCCGCCCACGGACTCGGACTCGGAGCTGTCCAAGGACCAGCAGGAGCTCAAGGACCTGAAGGAGTCGCTGCGCGAGACCCAGCCTGTGGGCGCGCTCGTGGAGCAGGCCAAGACGCTGGACCAGGCCAAGGCCATCCTGACCTTCGTCGAGTCCATCTCGGAGAAGACGCTGCGCTCGACTGTTGCGCTCACGGCCGGCCGTGGTCGCGGCAAGTCCGCCGCGCTCGGCATGTCGCTTGCCGCCGCCGTGGCCTACGGCTACAGCAATATCTTCGTCACGGCTCCGAGCCCGGAGAACCTCAAGACCGTGTTCGACTTCATCTTCAAGGGCTTCGACGCGCTCAAGTACAAGGAGCACCTGGACTACGAGGTCATCCAGAGCACCAACCCGGACTTCAACGGCGCTGTCGTGCGCGTGAACATCTTCCGCGAGCACCGCCAGACGATCCAGTACATCCAGCCCAACCACCACGAGAAGCTGGCGCAGGCCGAGCTCCTGGCCATCGATGAGGCTGCCGCCATCCCGCTGCCCGTCGTGAAGAAGCTGCTGGGCCCGTACCTCGTGTTCATGTCCTCGACTGTCAATGGTTACGAAGGTACAGGCCGCTCGCTGTCGCTCAAGCTGATCCAGAAGCTGCGTGAGCAACAGGGCAGCGCGGCGGAAGCTGCTCGCCACGCCGCCTCGGGCATCCATGGCGACAACAAGCGCCGCAAGGGCGAGCAGAAGCTGCACGAAGAGCGCTGGCAGGCGGCCAGCTCGGCTGCACATGCCGCTGCGTCCGGCACTGCCACTGGCCGCGTGCTGCGCGAAGTCTCGCTGGACATCCCCATTCGTTACTCGCAGAGCGATCCCGTGGAGAAGTGGCTCAACGAGCTGCTGTGTCTGGACGCCTCGAACGCCTCGCACCGCATCGTGGCCGGCACGCCGCACCCGAAGGACTGCGAGCTCTACTACGTGAACCGCGACTCGCTGTTCTCGTACCACAAGCTCTCGGAGAGCTTCCTGCAGCGCATCATGTCGCTGTACGTGTCTTCGCACTACAAGAACCAGCCAAACGACCTGCAGCTGCTCTCGGACGCGCCTGCGCACCACATCTTCGCTCTGCTGGGCCCTTCGGCCGAGTCGCAGGGCAACGCCGGCCAGCTGCCGGACATCTTCTGCGTCGTGCAGGTGGCTCTGGAGGGTGAGATCTCCAAGGAGTCAGTCAAGGCCCAGTTGGCTCGTGGCCAGCGCGCCTCGGGCGATCTGATCCCGTGGACGGTCTCGCAGCAGTTCCAGGACTCGGAGTTCGCGTCGCTCTCGGGCGCGCGTGTCGTGCGCATCGCCACGCACCCGGACGTCACGGGCATGGGCTACGGCTCGCGTGCCATCGACCTGCTGACCAAGTACTACCAGGGCGAAATCACGAGCGAAGTCGCGGCTGAAGCGGAGAAGGAGAAGGAAGACGAAGAGGAGGAGGCTGAGGAAGACGCCGACGGCAAGCTGCTCAAGGAGAAGATCAAGCCGCGCAAGGCGCTGCCGCCGCTCCTTCTGCCCATCGATGAGCGTCCGTGCGAGCGTCTGCACTGGTTCGGCACGTCGTTCGGTCTCACGCTGCCGCTGCACAACTTCTGGTCGCGCGGCGGCTTCAAGTCGGTGTACATCCGGCAGACGGCCAACGAGCTCACGGGCGAGCACACGGCTATCCTGCTGCGTGCGCTGCGTTGCGACGATCTGCCGGAGTCGCCGGCGGCCGGATGGCTCGATGAGTTCGTGGCCGATGCGCGCCGACGATTCGTGTCGCTGCTCTCGTACGAGTTCTCGAACTTCCCCGGAGCTCTGTCGCTGAGCCTGCTGAGCGACGGCGTGATCAAGGTGGACAGCAAGGGCGAAGGCGTCGTGGCCACGCGTACGCTGCAGCGCAGCGCCGTGGGCGAGATCAACGGCGACGAGCTCAACATGGTGCTCACGCCGTACGACGTGAAGCGCCTCAAGTCGTACGCCAAGAACCTGGTGGACTACCACATGATCGTGGACCTGATCCCGTCGCTGGCGCGGCTGTTCTTCCTGGACCGGCTGCCGCAGATGACGGTGTCGTACCTGCAGCGCGCGATCCTGCTGAGCATCGGCCTGCAGCACCACTCGGTGGACGTGATCGAGAAGGAGCTGGGCGTGCCGTCCAACCAGCTGCTGGCGCTGTTCAACAAGGCCATCCGCAAGTTCATCACGCAGATCGAGACCATCCAGGCCAAGCAGATCGAGCAGGAAGGCAAGGCCACGGACGCCAAGATCGCGCAGGTGGCCGCCAAGTCGCAGAGCATGAAGCCCACGGAGCAGACGCTGGAGGAGGAGATGCGCGAGGGTGAGAGCGAGGCCAAGAAGAAGATGCAGAAGGAGATGCTGGACAACCTGAACCTCATGAAGTACGCCGTGGGCGGCGACGACAACGACTGGGATGAAGCGCTCAAGGGCGCCAACCCCACGGTCGGCGGCAGCGTGCAGGTCAAGAGCAAGAAGAAGAAGACCAAGCGCGACGGCGACGACAAGCCGGCCGAGGAGGACGCCAAGGCGCACAAGAAGACCAAGAAGGCCAAGTACGCCAACCTCAAGAAGTGAGGCGTTAGTTAGTCTTTATCCATTGCGTACACTACCTATCTACTACCAAATAGACCTCTTTCAGAATACCCTTGCATGTTTCTGCTGCTGCTTTAGTGGCCACCAGTCATTCCGCCTTCGAGGACTCCTGCTGCTTGGCCAGACGCACGTCTCCGGCGCGACGGCCTCGCCAGGTGTTGGTGCGGAAGTCCCAGTCCGGGTCCACGCCCACGTCCTTCGAGCCAGAGTTCTGGTATGCGCCGCGTCGGATCTGCGTGGCATTGAGCGCCTTCTCCGTGCTGTTCAAGTTCTCTTTCTGCCGTCATAGAGTAGTTACGTGAGACCGTGAGAAGGCGGATGGGCACACAGACTGACTGGCACGTTACCTTTGTGATGTGGGCCACAAAGGGGATCGAGAACGAGGTCGCGATCACCAGCAGCGTGACCACGACCACGTTGCCATTGCCTCCGCTGCGCTTGGCCATCATTCCGCAATCTGCTCGCTTCGGCTCAAGTCTCCTGGTTACGTCAGTCGGTTAGGTTACGCTCTCTCATGATCTGGGGGTACACTTCACGGTCCGTGCGGACCGCACTGGCAATCCTGATGACGTGCTACGCCGCGGCTATGTACACCTACTGGACCGGTTCAAGCGACCAGATTACGAATCCGGAGCTGGATCGGATCACCGAAGAGCTCACTTCTTCAAGTTCGATCTCCAGCCCAAGCGACAGCATGGCGGCCTTCTCTCTCACGCAGCAGCGCGCTCTGGCGGCCATCACTGGCGGCTTCGTGGCCGACGCCGCGACCATGGGTCTGCACTGGATCTACGACCCGGCCAAGCTCCAGGCGCTCGTGGACTCGACCGGCGGCAAGCCCGAGTTCTTCAACCCACCGTCCTGCCCGTTCTACGAGTACAAGAGCGGCGCACTCTCGCCCTACGGCGACGAGATCCTGCCGCTGCTGCAGGATGTGGCCACGCGTGGCGAATTCAACGCGCCCGAGTTCGCGCTGGTCTCGTACCACGCGGCCAAGGCGTACACCGGCCGCCTGAACCAGGTCTTCAAGGAGCTCGTGCGCAAGGGCGACGAAGGACTGGTCTACCCGAACCTGGCCAGCCCCAGCAAGGACATCCATGGCGGCATCAAGGTCCCGGTCCTTGTCGCGCGCTACGTGAACGAGCCCGTCGCGACGCTGCTGAAGAAGGTGCGCGAGGCCACCAAGGTGCACGAAGAGAGCCCCGAGCCTGAAGATGCCGCCGTGGCCAGCGCTCTGCTGCTGCAGCAGGTCGTGACTGGTGCCTCGGTGAACGACGCAATCGTGTCGCTCGCGACCAACGAGGAGATCAGCAGCGCCACTCGTACTGAGATCCAGGACGTGCTGGACGCTGTAAAGGCGAAGACGTACCCAGACGCCACGACCGCCGTTGGCCAGTTTGGCAAGTCCTGCACGCTGCCTGGCGTGCTCAAGGGCCTGCTCTACGTGCTGCTCACGACCAGCGACTACAGCGAGGCCATCCGAGTCAACATGGCTGCTGGAGGAGACAACTGCAGTCGCTCCATTGTCATCGGCGCCGTCTACGCTGCTGCTTCGGCCTCGGCCGATGGTAAGAACGGCATCCCGGAGGACTGGAAGGCCAAGACCGCGCGATACTCGGAGATCGATGGGTGGGCCAACAAGGTCGTGAGCCAGGCCTAGGTGCCTCCTGTGATGTAGTAAAGAGCAAAAGCTACTTGAGTCCACATTCATTTTCCCACTAACACTGTAACTACGACTCTTTATCTTCTTGTTTTTCTCCCCGTGTACTATTTGATGTCGCATCGAGCGATGCACTTGCGCTTTAAAGCAAACAATGGGATCATCCCATTGGAAATGGAGGTATCTAGTACGGCACGTACTCCAGTTCGCGGCAGTTGTTGAACTGCTCCGCGTCTGCAGAGATGTACGTGGCCAGCGGGTCAATGCCCGTGAACTCCTGCCACTGGGCCATGGTTCGCTTGTTGCCGATCAGGAACTGGTCGAGGTCCGTGCGGTCAAAGTCCTCCTTGGTCACAGGCAGGCCGAGACAGTACCGGATGCGGCGCTTGGACGACTGCTGCACGATGTAGCGCTGGTTCCAGTCGCGCTCCCAGACCACCTTTCGCTTCTCGTACCAGTGGAACACCACGTCCTCCGACGGCGTGTAGAAGTCGTAGCCGTGGGTCCACAGGCGAGCGGCGCGCGAGTACTCTTCGCCGTGGAACAGGTACGGCGTGTACGGGTCGTTGCGGATCTCCTTGGCCTGCTTGCAGCTACCAAAGTTGAAGCCGCCGGCGAGCTGCGACATCAGTCTCGGCTTGGGCACGGTCTTCTTGTCCAGCCAAATGGGCGCCGCGTACTGCACCATCGAGTCCTTGTCCTGGGTCTCGATGCGCGACTTGCACATGAGCTGCAGCTTCTGGTCGCTGTCCGGGTTGTTCTGGTGCTCCGTGGACTTGGGGTAGACCGTGATGATGGCGTACGGATTCTCCACGGACTCCCACTGGCCGATGATCTTCTCGTCCCACTTGGGGATGAAGATCAGATGCGAGTCGATCGCCAGGCAAAAGGTTTCGTCCGTGATCGCCCTCTCGGTCTCGTAGCGCGCCGCCGTGGGGCCCTAGACAGCAACAATGGTCAGGATTGAACCACTACAGCAGCACAGCAAATGAGAGGCTTACCGTCGCGTCCTTGGCGTCGATCTGGCGCGAGACGATCTGCGAGCGGCGACAGGACTCGCCCACGAGCTCACAGTACACTTCGACGCACGGGCGTTCGCCTTCGGCCACGTAGATCTGGTCGAAGATGCTCACGCGCACAAGATCGGGCGCCGCGGAGTTGTCGTAGATGGACTTGATTGTCTCTGCGCATCTACAAAGTAAGCGAACCAATCGCATTAGCCTCCAGTCGTGGTATTAAGATCCAAGGGTCCAGAGCGCACCGTTTGGAGTCGCGGTAGTTGGCGATGAGCACCATAGTGGAGCGGCCGTTGATGATGGTCGTGGGATTGGGCGTCACGGGCGCAGTCGAGGCTACCGGGTCGTCGCTACGGAGCCGCGCGCTGCGCTCCTGGATCGCCGACGCCGGCGAGTCGCTGGCCGTGAACTGCTGCAGATAGAGGAACTCGTAGAGCACGACGACGAGGCAGATGAGGGGAAAGATCATGAGGATGGCGAACCGCAGGTCCCATCCGCCGGCGCGTCTCCGGTCGCGGTCGCGCGCGCTCACGCGGCCGTACGGCTGCTGCGGGTAGTGGCTCATCACGCTACGCGTCCTTCGTGCGCTTAACACTCTGGCAAAAAACAGTCGCCGGCGGTGGAAGATAAGATACCGGTAGGAAACCGGTTTCATTGGGGTTCAAAGTACCGGTAAAGGATTGGGTTCAGCATCTGATTCCACGGACTGATCCATTCAGAGCACCATGTTGGCAATGTAGAGAAGTTGCTGGAGCACGCATGAGGGGGATAAAGCTGAAGACGGAGGGAGTCTGTTCCTGTTTGGTGCCCAACTGGTGGATCCTCTTCACTGACCTGCACAGCGTGATTGCCACGTGGCTTGAACCCACCAACACAATTCCAACATTAGCTGTTCCAATGTCGGATGTGCGTACCAAAAACGCATGGGCTGCGTCTGAGTAAAACGGCAAGCACGACGACGGCGAAACCCCCAAAACTGTACACTTTGAATAACATACCGTAACACTCTAATGATACGCTACCAGTGTTGCCTATAATAACGCACAATTAAAGGACACGTCCTGGATTAGCAGTCTCAACTGCTCGAGGTTAACCTGCATCCAGGCAGCCACAAGACAATGCACAGCGTGAGATCGCCTAGCAACGTGGCAAAAGAGTGCATGCCGCAACGTACATTGGCGTTGGCCTGCTCAAGGTCCGCGAGACTGAGACGTCCGGTGTCCAAATAGAACCCAGAGAGGCGGCGCTTGAGCTCGAAGCTCTCGTGTTTGTCTGCGACGTCGCCTTCGTCCAGGATCTCCATCGGCAGGATCTCCTCCAGTACGTCCTCCAGCGTCACGATGCCCAGCAGTTCAAGGAACGGGTCACCTTGTGATCATTCCAGTCAAAGTCACTTGCCAAACAAACAGGGACAAGACGCGCGCGTACATTGTCGCTGGATCGTGGCTGCTTGACGAGCACCACGTGAACGCTATCGGCTTTGAAAGTGCTCAGGAGGTCTAGACTGCAGTCTGGGTCGATGCGGTGGGAATTGCGCCCAACCACGTGCAAGAAGCTGGCTAGAGCCACCTGCTCCTGTGAATAGTAGACAGCCATCAGCATTCCAATGGATGGGACGTCTGCAGCTTCGTTCGCTACCTTTGCGTCCACAAAGATCAGGTCTTTGACGTGGATGATGCCCACGATGTCGTTGACGCTCTCTTCGTATACCGGAATACGCGAGAAGCCGCTGTCGAGCACCTTTCGAATTGTTTCCTGGCTGAGCCGTGCTTTCAGTCAAGGGAAACCTCAAGAGGAAGGCACGGCGGTCATTCCCAATGGCTTCTCAGGGGGAAAGAAGGATATAGGCAGCATGAACATCTGCCCAACTGGCGTCATGATGAAGCTCGCGGTCTTGCTGCGATAGCTAATGGCACCGCGCAGAATGTCGCGCTCGTCCGAGTCGATCATCTGCTGCATCTCGTGGATGTTGATCATCTCGCTGAGCTGGCGCTTGGTGAATACGGTACCGATGTCTTCGCCCAGCGAAGCGTCCAACACGAGACTCACAGGCTTGGCGAACACGTAGAAGAGCATGATCAGCACTCCGACGAATGGCACGACTCTGCCTCCGATCACTACGATGGGCAAGACAATGGTAAGCGCGCTTGATTCGCTCTCGGAGTGTCACGCAGACAATGAACTTAGCGCGTATTTGGTGCACAAAACCTGGGGAACGATCTCGTCCAAGATCACGATGAGCGCAGTGGACACGAGGAAGCCATAGACGCCTAGTACAAGAGATCGTGTGAGACGATGCACCAGAATGGAGCCATGGAGACCACTGACCTCTTGTCAGATCGGCCATGAGAATGGACGTCAGCGAGTTCACGGACACGTTGCCAAGCAGCAGCGCGGTGAGCAGGAGATTGCCCTGCTTGCGAAACGGGATGATCTTCTTGGCTGCGCGACTGTTCTGCCGCTCGCGCAGCGTCGCGAATTTGTCTTCTCCCGCTGCCACGACGATCTCCAGACCGATGAGATCGAGCGACATGAGGCCCAAGCCAAGGCCCGAGAACATGGCGGAGAGGAGCAGAAGCACAAAGAGTGCGAGCACTTTCAACGCCACATTGCCAGAGTGCTTGGCTTCAGAATCAGGACTGCTAGTGGACGGGGCTTCAGTAGCAGCACAATGCCGTGAGAGTTCGACAAGCAGAGCGAGAGCCAAGTGATACTGCTTTGGACTCATGTTGAAGTCTGATAGACGTCGAGTCAGACGCGAAAGGTCGCGTGTGTGGACCACATCACTTGATCCTGAATCTTTTCTCTGGATCGCCTGTCAATCAGGCAGCCTCCAATGCGCAGCGGATACGTGTACACGGCTCTGGCGCTTCTCTGGAGCCAGCAGCATGGCGCAGCTGCGCTCCGCTTCCAGCAGGTTGGTGACTGTGAGCGGTTGTGACAGTGAGATCGAATGCGTGGTGACCGAGTGAGTTCGTCTAGGGATTCTCTGTCCAAGAGATTAATGAGGACGAACCAGCACCACTGGATGTGATCCAGGTCCTTAATGACGACGATCTCTCCCCTGATCAACCAATGGATCTACTCGTGAGTTGGGCATTTGCTACTGACTGTGCTTCTAATGGGATCTTCTGAGCTGTTGTTGATGAGTCTACAGGTCCGATGTCAGCATGGCAGTCTCAGTATCGCCAGCACCACACGACAGAGTTTGAGCGAGACTTCGTTCATGTCAGAAGAAGAAGAAGCAAGCGCTCCGTATCGCACAATCAGGCTGCAATCCACCTTCTACGAGGTGCAAATGATCCTGCAAGCGCTGGAATACTCCCCAGACCCCGATTATCATGGCAGCTGGGGCTCGCGTGGCTCTGTATTGCGCTGTCGCACCACTTTGGGCAACGAAGTCATCTCCGCTTGGCTGGAGATTAGCAAACACGGCGCCACAGAAACCTGTGCTTTCTCTGAAGATGAAACATGTAGCTCCCAATCCGATTCAGCTTCGTTTCCATCAACCGCCGCGAGTTTTCACGAACGAAGATTGTCCGTCAAGGCCGTGAATGACGCGCCCACGATCACGTTGCTGTCAACGGAGCCGCTGAAAGTGGACAATGGAAGCTGTGTCGCTCTCAGTGCCATGGTTTTTGATGATGTTGACGAGCTTGCGATGCAAGGATTATCCGAAATGCCTATGATAACGGCTGAGTTGAAAGCTACGAACGGATCTCTTCAGCTGAATCAGCGAACAGCGTTGGATCACCAAGTAAGGATACGCGACCAGCCTATGAATTCGCGTCAGCCAGTGTTGGTCTTCGCAAATGCATCTGTCGTGTTGGACGGATCACTGTCCGATCTCAATGACTTTCTCGCCACCATCCAATATTGCGCTTTCGCTGGCCAGAATATATCCGCTACAAAGCCTATAATGGCTCGGAATGATGTGGTCGCTGTAAAACTATCGGACAATGGGATCTGTGGCGAAGACGACTCCACGCCTTTATCCAGTATGGCTGCACTACCCATTGAGATCGTGCCTGTCATCGATCTGGGCCAAATATCAGCGTCCGTGGACCCAGTGACACTAGCGAATCACTCGGTTGTACTGAATCTGCAGTACGAATTTGGGAACGTGGATCAATTGGACGTGAATCTGCAATTTGATCATAACGTTGGAACTATGATCGGCATTGATGGGCAGTTCGCGCCGCTCATTGTCGATCCAGTTGGCACCACGACCGCCTACGTTCAAACCATCACCTGCAGTGACTTTGCAGGAGAAGATGCGCGTGAATCTGAAGTTCTCCACCTCACAACAGCGTTCCGGAAAGAGATCCAACTGCTGGAGGCTCGATTGGACGCAGATCAAACATTCGATGAGGCAGCCGTGGAACTATCATTCACATTCGCCGGGGTGACCTCGTCCTTCGCGATCGATCTCCTTCCATCTGCATCGTCGGCTTCAAATCTTCAAATTGCAATGAATTCACTCACCAACGCTGGTCGGGTCACTGTGACTGGCGGAGTTTGGACTGGATCCAATCAAGTTTCTTGGAGAATCACATTCGAGTCGTTAGCAAGTTCGTCCATTCCTCTACTGGCTGTGAACGTTCTCTCTTTTCCTGGTGTTTGGTCTGGTGCTGGTGATCAAGTGCGCGTCACACGGCTTCAGGCTGGTTCGATCGCGCCTCAAATCGACGAGATCACGATTTCAGCGGACAATACGCTGACCTCAGGCGAATTTGCGCTTCGAATTGTGAACCCGCCGGAATTACGAGCCGTTGTGTCCAAAATACCATTTGATGTGACGGCAGCGGATTTGGAGGACCTGTTAACGAGTAAAACGGGGCTGGATCAAGTGTCTATTACAGAAGCGGTCAATGCAGCTGGCCAATTGACATGGCAGATAACATTTCTCACGGACACATTTATTGCTCAGTACCGCAAGATCTCGGTCTTACCTGCGTGGTACAATGCGCAAAGGCCCTTTGGACCGCAGCATTGTGCGGCTTGTGTGGCATTCTCATCGCCATCGGCGAGTGTGGATCAAGTCCAGTACAAATCAGTGAGTCAGGGCAGCATTGGTCTCGATGGTTCCTTCCGCTTGAAGTTCGATGGATTGGTAAATCTGGATATCTCAGTTCATGATTCGCAGCCTTTAATTGTGTCGAAGCTGACGGAAGCTCTCACATATCGAATAGCGACTCAATTGAGCATCATTTTTTATAATTGCGAGGACTCACAGCTAGAATGCTCATGGAAAGTCTCCTATCCACCGAAATTTGCTTCGGCAGAAGCGCATTTTCTTATAAATGATGGTGGAATCATCGGCTCTGGGCTCGAAATCGACATTACAAACGGTGAGTGCGAGGTTATTCGTTGGATACTTGGCATTACTGATCGTAATTTTACTTTGTATGTAGATGCCACTGGCTTTCAAGAACAAATTTATTTATCGAGCAGCCACCATTCATGGGCAGCTCCTCGCTCTGTATCAATTCCATATCAATTTACTGAAGATCGTCTGAGAGATGCGATCAGCGCGCTTACTGGATTGGATATCACTGCCCGGTGTCGTGCGCTCGAGCAGCGGGTTTGCATTATCGAGTACAATGACATTCTTACGACCATTCCAGCCGTGTATCTGTCTGATGGCAATTCTATTCCAGCAGTTGAGGTATCAGGCCTGCACGTTGTTCCAAGTTCAAGACCCCGTGACCGTGAGGAGAGTGGTCTCGTTATCCGGACCACCGACAACTCTAAAGCGTTGCTTCCTTTCAAGTTTTCACGATCTGTCTGCCGACTTGTTGGTGATTGTCGTTCTCTGCAGTCCCAAGCTCTGTCTTTTGAATCTACAAACGAGATGATCATACAGGCGGTCAACGCACTTGCGGTCGATGGTGAAGTCATGGATCAAGTAAATGTATTGCGATTCGGCTCAGAAAGCTATCTGCACATCGTCAATCTTCCTGCGTCGTTTGTACTGAATGTCAAGGTCTTTTCTCAGATGTCTTGGCAAGTATTGTGCACTCACTTCCACCTTCAAGGGGCTGCCGATCAAGTCGGGCTCGGTCTGAAGAATGCCACGTTGTACACGCTTGGTGGTCCGCGACGAATCAACAGACTCAGCATTTCGCTGCATTCAGTGCAGGACGAGATATCAGAACTGTCGACCGCTGTGAATGTCGACGTACGAGCCAATTATGAGCAGATCAATTTCACGATGCCTCGCGAGATTGTCCTGGAGAATGAATATGTGAAGTGGTTATCCTCGGTCTCAGTTTCTGACTCAAGCAACCGATGGATCGATCCGAAATATGACTGTGGTGGCTGCAGAATCCCAACGAGCGCCTTTGAACTCTCCATTGAAGCAGATCACGTACAAGTCCGAGTAAATGACCTTACTTCTGCGGTGGCCATGCGAGTGCGTTCCCTCGGCCATGCACTCGACCTTCGTGGACATGCAATATCCGATTTCAACGAAGCCATAAAAGGTGTGTACATTGATGCGAACTCACTTCTACGCGACCCCAGCAAGCTCTCCTTGTACACCAAAAACCAGACTTTTCACGTGAGAGCGATCGAGCGAAAGACAAAGAGTGTCCAGGTATTAAGTGCCTCGACTTCAGTCACTGATGGTGCCATTGGTACAGTCCAGCTCAGCTTAACACTGCCGAGTGGGTACTATGACATACTGGAGTCTCGTGCATCGCATGTGAGCTGTAACTCGGGCTCGATTGATGTCACGAGTACGATGGACTCAATCGCAAATCAGATCGCAACGATGCCATGCAGTCCGCCATTTGACGCGAGTGCGCTATACCAGCGAGAGATTCAAGCCATTCAAGTTGATGCGCTCGATCCATTTTCACTCAGTGAGCTCATTGGGAGCTTTAAAATCGAATTTAATAGGCAAACAACGATCTCCATCCCAATCGGAAGCAGTTCTGCAGACCTAAGGTCAATTCTGCTAGGGATTATCGCCGATCCAGCTATCGACATTTCTTCCATGGTTCTGAATGGGGAAAAATCGTTCATGTGGCTGATAACGTTTGGCGAAACGAAAGACCAGCATTATCAGCTTAATGCCATCGTGCCTGCAAACGGCGTGCCATCATACTCGGTGAAAACGTCTGTTGTCAAGCATGGCTTTGGTGCATCGGATATTCTTTTGAATCGACTCATTCCGGAGCTAACTGTCAGTGTACGTGAATTGACAGCTCCGGAATCTTCAACGTATGGACTCGAATTCTCGTTTTTAAATGTCTCACGTGAATTTCCAACGTTTGCTGTTCTTGATAACTCTCTGGCATCAGCGGCGACAACTACCGCCTTGGATGTTAAAGTATACAGCGTAAATCATGATAAGAAGGCAGACGATAGCTTTCAACTACGGATAAATCAGCAGACCACCGCACTCATTGATGCGAATGCCAGCAGTTCGGAAGTGGAGCAAGCCATTTTTTCTCTTGGTATGAAGCAGTTGAGCTTATCAATCAGGCGGCATGCTTTATTTGATGGCGACGCTTTATTTGAGTGGATTATTGTGGCTTCATTTCCGATTGCACTTGATATTGAAACAGTGAAACCAAACCGCCAAGATATGGGAACGATATTCTACGAAGTATCCTGTCAAGACCATGGTTTCCAAGTACTCGCAACCTTTGACACACTTCGGTTTTCTCTTTCTAGACAGGATACAAACACAATAGTAAACGGTTTTGTCGCTGTTCGGGTTGAAAAGCGAATTGAGCGTGGAGCAACTATCGATTTTGCATTTTCGTATCTTACGGTTCGTCAGAACGAAACCGTTGAATTTGGTGATATGATTCTGCGAGGGATGGAGAGAAACCTAAAACTCGTTATTTCCGCATCGCAAGGTCTTGTTTCGCTCATTCCAAGAAATACGTTGGAATCTAAGAAATCTCTGATTTCTACCCGGGTAGCACAGTCGGCGCTGGTTTTGGAGGGATCGACCGCGGAGCTCAACGATATTTTGCAGTTTCAGCGACTTCTCTATTCGACTAATCCAGATGCGTTTGGCTTCGATCGTGCGATATTTGCTCTGGATTGGCGAGATGGTAAGAGTAGCAAGTCAATTCCAATTGAAATTATTGCTCCGGTGGTTGCGCCATCATTGCAGCTACCAGTAGATGCAATTCGAGTTCTTCAGGACGAAGAGATATTTCTCCACGGTCTTAAGTTTATTGCAAACACCTTCGGTTCAGCGACAACACAGACGCGTTTGCTTGTCCCAGAAAATCAAATTGTTCGCGTGGAGATTCGAGCTTTAAATGGCGGAATGCTGGCACTCAATCAAGTCATGCAAAAGTTCTTCGGATATTCTGATAAACAAGGACAATGGAAAAATATATTGGATTTGTCTGGATCTATTGATCAAGTAAATCTCGCACTCACAGGCGTGCGATATAATGCACCAACCTTGAATGAAGATGGCAATTTGGATTGGCTCCAGCTTTCAATCTACGCCATGGACAATAGTACATGGTCTGCACCAAAGCAATATCGCTTGAATATTAGCATTTCAGCTCGACCAACCGAAGTACAAATCCTTATAGGCGGCCAAATTATTAGTATGTGATTGGTTCGCTGGCTTAATTTTTTGCTACCATCATTATGGCTAACCGATCTATATATTGTTTATACCTAGGTGACACCGTTGTGCTTACAATTGCGGAGGATTCAGCTATGTCGCTGAGGAACATTAGTATCCGATTGAAAGGCAATTCGGGATCTCCATCCAACCAACTTAATGCATCGCTTTTCGCTGCTCAGGGCGCGTTTTATAGCAGCAATAGCATGACCGAGTCGAAAATACCCGTCGATAAAGATTCCACAGTTTACTCGATGGCAGGAACAGTAGACGACATCAACAAGGCCTTGCACTCGCTTTCTTACGTGGCAACGCCAAATTTCCACGGAACTGATCGTATTGTCCTGAAAGTTGCGCAAAACCCAGAACGCGAAATAATTGACCGACTTTATCCGGAGTCAACAGCAGTCTTTCCGGTATTTATCACGCCTGTGTACGACTCTCCGCGACTTTTGTGGGCATCATCTCGATCCAACACGACAACTTTGACCGTATCCACGACTGCGCCGGTCCCGTTTCCAGCTTTACAGATCATTGAAGGTGAACAAGAAAGCGACGGCAACTTCTACATCATGAAGTTACTATATCGAGCAGTCTTAGAAGCGGACTCAGGCACTCTTGTGCACGATGCGGTCGCCAGTCAGAAAACGGCATTAAAACGAAGTCGATTGACCTTTGAAGGAACGCTCCGAGATTTGAATGCCATGATCGTGTCGACAAAATACAAGGCATCGCCAGCTTTTGGCTCTTACAGCGAGATCAGTGCAAATGTCAGCATTCAAGTGATTTTGGTGGACTTCCCAAGTACGATGGTAGTTGGATTTAACTCGGTCAGCTCTGCCCTTCTTCGTATTGACGTGAGTGGTCTTCAAAGGCTCCCTTTGCTCAAGTTTCTGCAGTACTCAATGACAACAGATGAAGAGAAAGAAGTTTATCTTGGCGATGCATTTGACTGGGAAAATCATGAAGCCTTTACATTCCAAACGCATGAATTTACACTCGATATCAGTGCAATGAATGGAAGTTTGTATCAAGTCGTTGATGATCACAGGCATTCTCTACCTTTGAGGAGGACGCACCGTGTTGCTGCAGAAGGCTTAGAGCAATTGAAGTCTATTCTTTCCAGATTGTACTATGTCCCCGACTTAGACTTTAATGGACACGATAAAATCCAGCTCATAGCAGCGAATCAATCATACGCTTTAAGTGTACGCGTACTCCCTGTTAATGATGCGCCGCATATTCAGATCAAGACTTCAGCAATCAGCAGCTCTGATGATGATAAACTCCTGACGAAACTATTCCTACCTGGGCTTGAAGTATCCGACCCGGATGATGAAAAGCGTCTACAAGTGGAGCTGCGCACAGTGAACAGCTCATTGGTTATCGACTTTGTTGATCAACGCTGGAATGGAATTCAAGTGCTCCAAAATTCGGAGTCACTTCTTGTACTCTCGGCCTCTCCACAATTGCTGAATTCTGCACTGAATGAGCCCGTGCTTCTATTGATTCCGGCTGCAAAATCTTCCACACCAGTGGCTAGGCCGACGCTCCAACCGTGCTTAATTGAATTTTGCGTCAGCGATGGGAAGGTGTCGAGTTGCGAGACCCGATCGTACACGCTGAGCATGCCTATGCTTTTATTTTCCAAGAGTTCAGACCGACGTGAAGTGTCGAGAAACCACGCGCTCAATTTCTCAAGTCTCTTCAATTTGAATTACGGATTTATTTACGATTCGGATATCGTGATCCGCGCCAGTGTGTCTACAGGTTATCTCACAATCGAAGACTTTGCATGTGCCGACCTCCAGGAGGTTTATGGACGATCCGATCAGGAACCAGCGATGGAAATGATACTCGCAGGTTCATTCGGGTGTCTTGCAGCAGCATTTCCCTTAATTGCTTATCATATCAATCCTGTGAGCGATAAAGCTGTAGATGCTGTGGCGTTGACAGCCTTTGATGCCGAAGAAAGACTTCTGGGGAACGACAGCATCATTATTCACGTGGCTGCTCGACTTTCTCCATTTAAATTGATCGTACAACAACACGAAAGAGCTGTGAACTCGACCGAGTGGCAATTGACTCGCTCTGAGCATCGACGCCTGTCATCATTTACACCAGTGACAATTAATGCGACAGAGACTGGATACGAAGAAGAAGAGCAAGCTTATGATGAAACATTCATGTCCTTGAACGTCTCCTGCTCGACGTGCTTGTTATCGTATCCTGCAAAGTATGTTCCAGGTCTGTCCTATCAGTTTGCTCATCCGTCCAGTCAAACGCAAATGTTCTCAGGCTCAGCAAATGCTCTTAATGAAATGCTTGAACAACTCGAGATATCAGCCAACACCTCGGGATTGCTGGGTGAACACAAGGTGATGATTTGGCTGTCGTTTGACCCCGCACTGTCAGTGAACTACCGAACGTGGTTCTCTTGGAATGAGACTGTAGAGATTGTTATTCCGTACAAGTTGATCCCTGTACCGCTTTCTCTCGACGTCTCCCAAACAGAATTCGTTGCAAGTCTGAATTTGAACAGTCCCGTAATGCCTTTAAACGCTGTCAAGATCAGCGGAGGAGAAGAAGATCTCGATCGCATGCTTCATATCTATTTGGACTGTGCAGGTGGCAATGGACTTGTCAGCATTGAGAATTCACAGTTGCCACGACAGACTCAGGTGATCAATAAGAGATGTGGGCCTGAACAAGGTAGGATTAAGCTCACTACATCACGCAAACTCGTAAATCTTGCGCTGGCGTCTGTTGCGATCAAGCCGAATCTTACAAGCGCATTAGACAAGTTGATTTTGAGCTATTCAGTCGCTTGGGTGGATGAAGAAGACAGTATCCAGACAGTGGCGCTAACCATCCTTTCATATCCAGATAAGGCGCGATCGCGAATCACTCTGAACCAAAGTGATATCGTTTTGCGCATTAATGAAGATGAATTTGCAAGGATCGGTGTCTGGTTAACGCTCAAGCCTGAAGTCCAAGATGATGAAAATTTACTTGAAGTCTCAACCAAAGTCGCACGTGGCATCTTGTTCCTCCCGGATGCGATCTGCTGTGTGAGTATCGAAGAACGAGAGCGTGGATTCGTGATAGTGGGTCCGCCAGCTGCACTTCGCAACGCACTTTGGCTTCTCGAATACACGGGTGATGAAAACTTCGCTGGAGACGATGAATGGACATTGAGCATCAAAGAATACCAAGTTGAGTCTAATGCACGGTCAATGGATCCGTACGAGCTCACTGTGCCTCTGGTTATCGTTCCAGTCAACGATGCACCACAAATTCATCATATTAGACGATCGAATCCACGCAAACTAGCACCAGAGAGCTTTTCAAGCGAAACCTTTCAAATTTCGGACGTTGATCTCGTCAGCCTTCAAGCGGTCGGTGGAAATGCATCCAAGGCCAAGTTTCAGGTCAATATTTCCGTAATCTTTGGCTCTTTTTTACTGCACGCGAATGCACTTGGGCGAGTACACGTGCTCAACGCCAGTGAAGGCTCCACTGGGTACACTTCTTTATCGTTTGAAGCGATTTTTGAAGATGTCAATTTCTTGCTGGCAAGCGTACTGTACCAGCCGAATGAAAGTGTTTCATGCTCTGAAAACCTTGACAATTTTCATATTTCTGTAAATGATCGAGCACATGGAGTCGGAACTTGGATTGAGCAGGAGACGTCATTGGCACTGCAGATCTCAGGGTGTAACAATCGTTTGCGTGACCCCGAGCTCGTACTTCCTCCAGAAAGTGTTTGTCTTGACGAAGAGGAGATGAAACTCACCATTTTCGGTCTACAGCTGATTGATGAGGATCTTCAATTTACTTCTCGTGCTGGTCAATCTCTCAAAGAGGCGAACGAGATGGTCTCCGTCGTTGGTGCTGGTGGGTTTTCTATTGACATGGAAGTACAACGCGTATACTTAATGCCACCAGAGCTGTACCAAACAATGACGCTCACGGTCTCTAGTACCAGTGGAGGCTCGACACTGTCGGGCAGCTTTGAGCTTCAAGTTGACTTACCTTCTGCTGGTGTCAGCCAGATCGAAACTACTTCAGTCTACGCGAATGCAGTCGCAATGGCAGTTGATGAACTTCTGGGCGATCAGCACAACGGAAGAGGCCCGTCTGAGTCTATTGAAGCGGCTTTATTGTATCTTTATGGATCCTTAAGTCCCAAGCCGAAATTTCACATCCTCAAATCGACATCACTAACTGGAAATTCATGGACTATCCACATAATGGATTCTCCTGGCTCGCTGGCTATCCCTACAATTTGTACGTCAAGTGCCGCACTCTCGGCGCAAGGCATCTCGGCTTCAATAATGCTGTCGGCTGAGACACCACCACTTGGTGGACGCTTCAAATTGAAACTTGGTGAGGAAACGACATTTCCTGTTAATCACGACGCCAGCGCATTCGAGTTGCAGAATGCTCTAGAATCTCTCTCAACAGTAGAGATAGTTCGAGTCACAAAGCCTGCGGTGAATACGTGGGAGATCACGTACTTCAGTCCTGGCGAAAATGTTCCTCTTGTTGAAGGTATTATTGACACAATACTGCCTCAGGCCACGAAATCAGACGCAGCGCTCAGTGTCATAATTGCTAACTCAACATCGATCAAAACCGAGCGCATTTCACATGGAAAAGGCCAAGGCAATTTGTACGAGGTCACAGTTGGTGCGATTCGAACTGATCCTGTGTACCAGCTCTCAACGAGCGCGGTATCTCGTATCACTGGTGGATTTTCGCTTGGATTTCAAGATCCTGACAATATATTGGGCTCTTTACTGTCTGTCACCAACATGATTGCATTTGATGCAGTGGCAATGCGATCAGATGAAGGTTTTTCACAGAACCTGGGTGGTCGAGCTGGAGAATCCGTACAAACAAGGCTGGAAACGGCCATACGAGCTTTGCCTCGACGTTTTCTTCCCCGTGGCAGCACAAACGCAGTCAGTGTTTCCGTTATTCGGACGGCTCCAAATACCATGGGCGGAGTCTCCTGGAATATCACAATTAAGAATGCCCCACTTGGCTTTCCGACACTTGTTGTGTCGAATTCTGCGCTAACTGGCTCCCAAGTCCAGCTGACTTTAAGAGAAACTCAGTTACCGAATCCTGTTGGTGGAACTTTTACGCTCAGTTACGGCGGCAAGAAAACGGAGCCGATTGCAGCAGACGCAGACGCTCAAACAATGGAAACTCTACTAAACCAGCTCAGCTCCATTCAGAACAAAGTGTTTGGATACGGACGCGTAGCTGTACGCAAATCCCCGGTCTGTGGGCCAAGAGATTTATATAGCTACGCTGTGCTTTTTGTCGAAGACATTGCAACGATAGACCCCAGTCATCAGCGTTTGATTGCTGACAGTAGTTTACTCACTGGAGTCGGTGCGTTTGCACGAGTCGAAGCTCTTCAAGAACGAATCTCAAGTGGTTCATTTAGTACAATGGAATTCCCAATGTCAGGAGAAGATGTTGACGGCTGGACAGCTGGTGTTCACGCTCAATTTCGTGGTGATTGGTTTCGTCTTCAGGGATTTTCTGATGATCTTGTATATTGGCTTCAATATCTGAGCTACCAACTGCCTGCAGATTGGTTCGGCTCTGTTAGTGTTCTCATTGCGCTATCTAGTGCATTGGAATCCGACACAAGCTGGAGCAGCAAATTGTTTAATCCACTCAGCATCGTGCAATCCGTTCCGGTCCCGATTCCGTTCCGTATCCCTACAGTAGATATTCAGGTAAAAGAAGCGAGCCCAATTCAAGTGGACCGAGCACGCTCTATACATCTACAATTCTTTAATCTGCGTGTTGTCGATTTTGCTGCAACGTTGTGGGCAAGTGCTCGTGTGACAAGCGAATCTGGATTCATTTATCCAAAGTCTGGTGGCTTCTCAGTTGCAAATCTGTCAGCGTCGTTGTGGTTAAATGGAACTATTGCGAGCATAAATAGTCAACTCGAAGAAACTATGTATTCTGGAGCTTTAGAAGGCCCCGCTTTCGACAGAGTGACTCTGGCAGTCTTTATCAATGGAGCTCAAGTTGGAGTGAACCACATTACGATTCGCATTCAAGATCCTGCAATTGCACCGTTGCTTCACATTGATGGATCATTAGAAGGTAATTATGACAGTGCTTTGTTTATTCTCATGCGTCCATTAGATTCTAGGAATGCTAACTCTTGATTTGAATTCATCAGGGCCCTTTACGTCCAGTCATTGGGAAATTGTAACTCGCAAACTCACGCATGGCGATGATCTTCGCATCATGGGGGTATCAATTGACAGTAGCGGCGGATCAAAGTCAAGGGTGGGCGATATATTGGTGCTGATAGTCTCCGCAGAGTTTGGATCGCTTTCGATTTCACCTTTAGACCAACTGATAGTATCAAGGGCAGCGAGTGGAACAACACTTCACGTAGCAGGGGAGATGGACTTACTCAATGATGCGCTTCGTGTGCTCCACTACAAGTGCTCAGAAACTTATTACGGACGAGATTCGATTACTTTTCTCGTCCGAAATAACAACAGTGCAACGATTCCACCTCATAAGCGAACAATTCAGCTTCAAATCGCACCGCTACTTGAAATCCCACGCGTATATTTGAGCTCCACGACGTATCAAGGCCAAGAAGACACTACGTTCCGATTCTCTGATATGAAACTGTACTTTCCTAGTGCAAAGAAGACAGATTCAGCAATAAGCACCAGCCTTTCAGGATCCAAAACGTTCATGTCGCAGTTGTGGGCCACGGAGCTGGCCACGCTCACGACCAAGTACAATTATCCTCGCACAGCGCTTGATGACCGCCGACATCGCTGGGTTCTCGACCTCCCGCCCATGAAAAATGCGTCCTGGTCTCGCTCGTTTTGCGCTTCTGGGAATCTTTTCTACTTCACGGGCAGCGATGTTCAGCACGGCGACGAGCTTTGGGTCTCCGATGGGTCCACGCTGGGCACACATATGCTGATCGATCTGTGGCCGGGCTCTGGAAGCTCTTCGCCTTCTGGGATGACTTTATTTAATGGCTTTGTATATTTTGCCGCCTCGGGCTTGGATCTATCGTGGATGCTTGGCAGCAGTTCCTGCAATAGCATCCGCAATAGCTCCGTAAACAGCAATATATTGTATGCAGTTGCTGCATCGAACGTGTGGAATCCGGCAAAGGTGTACGAATGTCCAGTAGGCTATCATTGGGCGATGACGAAAGAGATCTCGAGCTACTTTCCGCCAACGGGTCAAAGTGAATCAGCCAACGTAAATGAGCCATACGTCTACTGGAATACATGCCAATGGTCTGGATATGTATTTGGTGGTCTCAGTCGCAAGTACTTTCGCTTGGCCGACTCGCAAGTTACAGGAGCGCTCAAGCACGCCGGAAGACGCGATTCAGCTCCAGTAGAGGTTTCGTTCTCGACAGCAGAATTCGCTGGAATTGTTTGTATCCGAGATCAAGCGTTTATTGAAACTGCTGGCTTAGACCGGGAACTGTGGCGAACCGACGGTACAACGTCAGGAACCACGCGCGTTCTCGATCTCCGAGTAGGACATCAAAGCTCAAATCCACGGGCATTCTCCTCGCTCCAGTCGCAGTGGCTGGTTTTCCAGGCTACGACTGATGAATTCGGCACAGAGCTCTTTAAAACCGACGGAACTGCAGCAGGTACAAGCCAAATTGAAGACATTTGGCATGGTCCACGCAGCTCAAACCCAGATGGATTTGTGGAGTGGGCAACAGGAGATGGACGCATGTATTTCGCTGCGACAACCGACAACGGACGTGAACTCTGGGCAACAGATGGGTTTTCCAGTTTTTCTTGGCTAGAACGTGGACGGAAAGCAACAAAAACGGCAACTTCGCCTGCTGTGGGTACTGTTGCTATATCGGATATCTGCTCCGGGTCTCAGTCATCGAATCCAATGTTTCTTGCTCCGACCAGTTCTGGCATTTTCTTCTCTGCCGATGATTGTCTTCACGGTCGAGAGCTCTGGATCACGGACGGCACAGCAAGTGGCACTCGAATGGTCAAGGATCTGGCCACACAAGCTGGCGTTGGCTCAGATCCTGCATACCTAGTGCTATACGGAACTAAAGTCTACTTCCAAGCTAAAGCCGATGCTGCAATCGGTCGAGAATTGTACGTCAGCGATGGTACTGCAGCCGGCACAGTCTTGTTGGTTGATCTGAGTCCTGGCTCGCACGGCTCTTCCCCATCGTTTCTCACAGTCATGACGCCACGTGATTCTGGTGGTGCGATTGTGAGCACTGATCTCTATTTCTACGCATTTGACGCAAACGAACGTGGGAATCTCTGGAAGTCCGACGGGACTCAGAGTGGAACAGCACCAGTGCTCGACGATATTTTCACACAGAACCCGCGTCGAGTATTACGAGCTCGCGATTATGCTTTGGGGGATTCAAGAAGCCATTTGTGTGCCTTTAAAAACGCCATCTACTATCCTCTGGACATCGTGACGGACTTGGCGAGTGACCAAACGAGCGGACAGTCTGCAGCGCGATACAGTGTGCAAGTCCAAGTCAACGTGGGACACATTGGGATTGCGAGGAACAATGAAACAAATCAGAGCGATGTATACTCCTCGACGATCTTGCTGAATGATACATACGAAGGACTCACGGGCATGCTTAATCGACTGACGTACTACCCTTTGCCCAACTGGAACAGTCAACTGATCGTGGAAACCCCTGTGGTCGAATGGACTTTCGCTATTGGATTGGAAGGTCAGGATTTCGCATTTGAAACGTACGCTGATCTATTGCTCGCCCCGACACCAGATGTGCCTGTGATCAATGTCCCTTACTTTGAAGAAGACCCAGTTCACTTCACGAGCGATTTGCTAACGCGCTTGCGACTGCGATGCCTTCCGATTACTTGCTACGAAGACACAGTTCAGGACTTGAGCGGATTTTCTATCCGAACGTCTGATTCGCCGCTTGAGCCAGATCCATTTGCACTGCTAACAGTTGACTTATCAGTGTCGCATGGCTCGCTACTCTTGGATGAGGTCACAAGTGGTTGCATTGCTCGAATGTTGGGCTCACAAACGCCGGCACACAAGCTCTTTCAAGCTGATACCTCATGCGTCAATAGCATCTTTCAAAGCTGGAAATACCTGGGCGATCCGAATTTCAGCGGCCAAGACCGCCTGCAAATCGCCGCGACCAGCGCAGAGAACCTGACGAATCTTGCCGTCGTACCGATCATTGTCACTGAGATGAACGATGCTCCGTATTTCACGTCATCTTTGATGTACGAGAGTGATGAAGATATTCCACTCGTGATTCAAGATATTCAGGTTATTGACCCAGATATCTCCTCAAGCGCTAGTCTCGTGGTCACTATTGACGTTGCCTCTGGCTCGGTGGCGTTGCTCCACGCCCAAGCCATTACAGTGACTCGAGGCTCAGCTATAAACGACCCGCAGTGGACACTAGTTGGCCATTTGCACGACATAAATATAGCTCTTTCGTCTGTCGTATACACTTCGGCAAAGGATTGGAACAGCCTCGCGAGCACAATCAGCACAAATGACGCGTTTGACGCGATCACCCTTCGCGTAAATGATGGAAATGCTGCGAACGGATCCACGATATCGGTTGTACACGTTTTCGTGAATCCCGTACCGGATCCCATCGTGATTGCTGTGGCAGAGAACATTCCAACCACCGAGTTTGCAGATGCGTCTCTCGGGTTTTTGCATGGAGACGAAGACTCATGGATCGATGTGTACGGACTGTCATTCTCCAGTGTGGACGATACCTCTCGCATGTCGCTTCAGGTCACGCTACAGGTTCCCCTCGGTATACTGGAGATCTCACGGCTTGCAGGTATCAGCTTCGTTGATGCGGACATTGATGTCAGTTTGTCAAATACGCGCACAGGCAGCACGCTGGTGTTCAAGGGAGTATTTGCTCATGTGAATGAAACTATGTCAAGTTTACGCTACAGACCGAACCTCAATTTCTACGGTAGTGATCAGTTGCTGGTCATGGCAAGCGCGATTGACGAATACACGCTTCAGGAGACACCTGAGGCCTCTGCTTTGATTGCGATTCAGATTGACGCCGTCAACGACCCTCCAGTGTGGAGCAACGGTCTTGGATCGGCAGAGGGACTTCCTGTAAAGGGTGTCTCTGGGATCACGTTCCACGACGTGGATATCGACACCCTTGATTGCTCTGTTGTATCATGCATCATGGAGCTGATCATCGAGACTAGAAACGGCTTTGTCGTGCTGCCCAGTCTGTCAGAAGAGATGCAAACAGGCAGTGTGGAGTTCGCAACGGAGCTTACGGACTTGGGATCGACGTATGTTGTCCTCTCTGGAATGCCGAGTGAGCTAAATCGCGTACTCAGCGAGATGGTCTTTCAGCTGGACAAGACCGAATATCATGATTCGGATGATCTCAAGCGGGAGAATATCGAAGTTTCTCTCACAATAGACGATCGAGGCACATTCGGCAAGGGCGGGCCACTCGTTCGGTCGACAAGAGTGCTCTTCACCTCGGTTGACTGGCCAACGCAGCCCCTCATCTGGAACGCACCGATCGATGTGCTCACGCTTGATGAAGACACTGCATATCAGTTCAGCGGTGACCTCAATATCGATAATCCAGACGCGCCACGAGCCTTCCCAACGATTCTTGAAGTCACAATCTACTGCACCAATGGGACATTTGGTCTCTCGTCGACTGTTGGGCTTCAGATTCTGCAAAATGACTCCTCGCGCATCGTTTTCAAAGGATTTCTGCCAGACATCAACGCTGCATTCAACGGAAGCTCGTACATCCCATCGCCAGATTGGTTTGGCTCGGAGACGATCTCATTCAATGTAAAAGATCTGGGTAGCTCTTCACAGTCACGATCGACTGAGACCACGGTTTTTCTCTATGTTGCGCCTGTATGCGACTCGCCCAAGTGGCTATCGTCACTTCCTAGCAGCGCCAAGTTCACTATGGAAGAAGACACGAGGCTTTTAATCGACGACCTGTCGCTAACTACACCGGATCTGGACGATGAACAGCATCAAGTGACCTTGAACATCACGGCTCTTCACGGCGGCGTCATGTTCGCGACCTGGCGAGGCCTGTTGATCTGGGAAACACAATACACCAACGCCACACCACAGATGGCCGATCCATTTCAGTCGCATGAAGACTCTCTACTTGGCTCGCGTCTGTTCTTTTCCAGAATTTCCGTGACGGGGAGTATTCAGGACATGAACGCAGCTCTGCGTGGTATGATCTACAAAGCAGCGGCTGACTACAACACAAATGGCCACGAAATGAGGGAGCTATCTCTTTTGGCTCAAGCCTCATGCACTGACGGGTCTCTTCCTCTGGCCTACTACAATATCCGTATCGCTATAACGGCAGTAAATGATCCACCGACACTTCTATCGCCGTCATTCGTGCAGATATCGACAGATGAATCGGTGCTCCACTCGGAGCTCCAGCGCTCTGTTGAGAACGCGCTGCAGGCAACAGAGCACACTCCTCTCTTACTTGAAGATCTGTCTGTGGAGGATGTCGATCGATTCGCTATGCACCAAGCGTTGAGCCTTCCCATGGCCGTCAACATTTCATGTATCGGTTGCAGTATCACGCTTTCATCGCCGTTAGCAGATCTCAAGAGGCAATTTGGCTTTGTCTTTGTTCCCGCCAGTGGTGATGAAGTCAACACGCAATTTATCGTGCACGGCACGGTCGCCACACTAAATACCGGTTTGATGGACAAACTTGTGTTTCAAAGCGCCAAAGACACCGATGGGCTCTCGTTTGTGGTGATTCGGCTTTCCGATCTGGGAAACTTCGGAGCTGGGGGGGTCCTACAGACAGCCTTCGCGCTTACAATCGCGGTGGATCGAGCCATCGATAGGCCACAGATTTTTATTGCGCCGTATGGCGTTCGCGAACCAGTGATCCGAATCGATGAAAACTCCTCAATATTACTCACTGGGGCTCCATTGGTTGCCGAGCTGCCAAGAAACCGACTAACGATCCAGCGATCCAAACGCGTTTGGAGTTTGATGCGAGCGCAGCCATTCGGCATGGATTCGGGCCAACGACTGAACAGCTTACAGGACTTCGACGGGTCGAACTCGCTCACAACTGGATTCTACGCGACACTAAACGGGAAACTGCTTTTCCGCGGCACGAACTCTGGACTGGGCTCGGAGTTGTGGGAAAGCGACGGCGCAGACGCAGGAACGGGAGTGCTGAAAGACTTGTATCCTGGCCCAAAAGGCTCCGATCCTTCATTCCTCACCCCATTCTCAGCCGACGGTCGAGTTTATTTCTCAGCAAGTGGACTCGATCTCTCGTGGCGGATTCCTGTAGATCATCGGGACTCCTGCCAGAGCTTTCGTCCGAGCGCATTCGACACTCGTGTGTATTACGCAGTCTCTCAAGCGAATATATGGGATCCGGAAAAGGTAGATCTCATCAATATGTAGGAAGTAGACGATGATGAACTAACGCCTGTGATGCTCTTCAGACGTATGACTGTCCTGTAGGCTATCGCTGGATGACAACGGCAGAAGCCACTGGCATCTTTGTCGGATCCATACCAACGGATGGGCATGAGAGCGAGCCGCTTGTTTACTTTGATCAGTGCGGTTGGAGTAGATACCAATGGGGTGGAGTGGATCGAATGTACTTCCGCTTTGCTGACTCCAAGGTACGTTCTCAGGTATTGACGCACTTGGTTTTGAGCGTTCACATGACTTTGCTTTGATGCAATACGCGTAGACAACGGGTTCGTACAAGCACGCCGGCTTCCGCGAGTCCTACCGCTTAGATACAGGCTTCCAGACGGATGTGTTCGCGGGCATTGTTTGCATTCGAGACGCATCCATTGAGAAAAAGCCGTGGGGTCCTGAGCTGTGGGCGACTGACGGTATTTCACACGGCACCAAGCGTGTCCGCCGCATCAATTCGTTGCCTGATGGATCCAAGCCTGCGTACTTTGCTGAGATGAACCAGCTGCTCTTCTTCCAAGCGACCTCGTCCGACTTTGGAGCAGAACTATGGGCCTCCGATGGATCACAAGGTGGCACGTACTTGGTCGCTGACATGGAGCCTGGAACGCGCAGCTCTGAGCCCCGGTACACGACTGCATTGGGCTCTCTGTTGTACTTCTCAGCGTCCACCGAGACATTTGGACGAGAGCCTTGGGTGTCGGATGGCCTCCAACGAACAGACTTCACCTTGGATCATTCAAGCATAGGCACTCGTGTACTGCTTGATGTTTGTGCCGGCACTGGATCATCGAATTCGCAGTATTTCACAGCGTTGGATGTGAGCGCACTCATTCTCTTCCAGGCAAACGACTGCATCCATGGAGCAGAATTATGGCGGACCGACGGAACAAGCACTGGAACATACTTGCTCAAGGATATTCGCACCGGTGCGCTGGGCTCAATGCCATCGTACTTGACCCAGTTTTCCAACCGCATTTACTTCCAGGCAGATGATGGCATTCACGGAGCGGAGCTGTGGGTATCGGACGGCTCGACTGTTGGAACAGTCATGTTGATGGATCTAGCGGCAGGAGCTGTCGGTGGTCAGCCCAGCTTCCTTACAGTGCTCACTTTGGGTTCGACCACCAGTCTGATCTTCAGTGCGCAAGACGAACGTGACCAGAAGTCAGAGTTCTGGCAGTCCGACGGCACTCTTGCAGGAACGACCAAGCTCTTCCCCAACTCACGCGAGATTGTCGAGATCAACAGAGAAGCGATGGATGCAATGCCTCAAGCGCGCTTTCAAGTGCTGACGTCGCCTGCGCAATCGTTTCTCTACTTTGGTCGGAAGCAAATCCATGAGTACAAGCAGGCATTCCAACTCCAAGACCAAGTGACTGCGCTCTCACTGCGATCTATTACGCTCGACGCTGATGTCAACGCCAGCGATACGAATGCAGTACTGACTCTGACGCTCAACTGCTCTGAAGGATCGTTGAGTATTGGTCGCAGTACGTGTCCGTTCCTGACGATTGACCAAGGCGACGCAGCCAGTCGATCTGCAGTTCTTGCCATGAATGGAACTCTAGACGCTCTCAATTGTGCCATGGAGAAACTCACATATCACTCGAATCCTCAGGCCAAGGACGTTCGCGATGTCATCAGGATCACACTCGTGGATAACCGCCTCCAGAACACCATGGACTACGACGACCCGATGCGCTTTACAGCCACAAAATCCATTCCCGTTGATATCCGTGCCGTCAACAACGCCCCAGTGATTGGCATGCTGACTGAGTACGTGGTATCACTGAACCAGTGGACTGTGCTTGGCAACTTGGAGGTGGCTGATGCGGATGCTGCCGAAGGCCTGCTCTTCCTTCAGCTAGGCGTTCACAGCGGAAGGCTTCGCGCTCAGCAACCAATTCACGGTGTCGTGTTTATCCAGTATTCCGATCCGATGAATGGCAGCAACCTCATGGAGTTCACTGGCACGGTAGCAAGTGTGAACGCGCAGCTTGCGCTGATCCAATACGCATGCTTCACACTCGACGGCTGCGAGGAGATCACACGCGACTACCTGACCATTCACGTGGACGACAACGGCTTCACGGGCACCGGTGGAGCTAAGGTGTCGTCTCAATCAGCGACGATTCGCATGCGTCTCTAGCCTTAGTGGCGAGACAACAGTAAACCAATAGAATCAAAATGTCATTACGAGGAAAACGCAGTCCCTACATGCAGACCCATCCACTTCTTCTGTCTCTAGTTGCTCTGCTTCTCCTGCGTCAGCGCTTCGTCCGCCAGTTCGGTCGCGTTTTCCACGAAGAACTCCTTGTCCAGATGCGCCTCGTCGATCACGCCGTCGTTGAAGCTGCCCTTGAACGTGACCAACAGCTGCTTGTTGCCCTTGCGCGCAAGCGACTTGAGCACCTTGAGCTGCGCTTCGTCCTGGAACTGGCCTTCCTTGTGCAGCTTGTGCAGCAGCCGCAGGATCTGCGCGCCCTCGTCGTTCTCCACTGCCTCAGCAGCCGGCGTCGCCACCACAGTCTCGGCCTCAATAGGCTCGACGTATCCTTCAATGGCCTTCGGGTGGGCCTTGAGCGCGTCCAGGAAGGGCTGCACGTCTTCCTCCGTGGGCACGATCACTGCAAGCGGAAGCCCAGCGCTGAGGTTCTCCGTGCCTTCTGGCACCACTGTCCTTGCGTGGAGAATGGACAGTGTAAGCCAACTAGTCCGACAGCAATGGAGTCAACAGCCACGTACAGATCTTGGCGAGGTATCCTTCGTCTCCCGAGTCTAGCACGAACACGAGGTCTGGAGTGTCGATCTAGCGATAGCAAAGCCATCCATTAGCATGAGCCCACGCATTGGCCAAGCCACAGATGGCCTACGTTACCTCGCACATGTGCGTTCCATCCACAATCTGGTCGCCTTCCTTCACCTGCCACTTGGACAGCGTCGTGCCTCGCGTGATCTCCTACAGTGCAGTCCTTGAGCCAACGCATCCATCCATCCGTGGCTTCCCAAGCGCTACTCACCTCAAACTCCAGGTCGGGCATGCGGAACTTGATGTGCTCCGGCAGCAGCTGGACCGCCTCGCTCTTGTCCGAGAACGCTCTCCGCGTCGTGTTGAGCCACAGCGCGCGGCGGCCATGGCGCTGGGCCAGCGCCGGAGCCAGCGAGCGGATCAGACGCATGTTTATCAACCAACAAGGAATTCACTGTACTCGCTCTGCTCATGGTTTGGGCTGTCTGATCGCTTTAGACAGGGACGGACTGAACCGTGATTCAACCCAGGAACACTGAACCGGTCCCGAATCGCACTTTGCCGGAGACGAACCGTGCGCGACGATCGGGTTGGGGCTTGGCGAGCGATTGGCTGGTGGCGGAGGTGGCCTCGGCCGCCTTGGGCCGCTGGTAATAAGTTGGAATTTCGCAGGAAACAGGCAAACATGCAGAGGTGCGTAGCGACTTTGAGCTGCTGCAGCGGCCCTCGCAGCCGCGCCACAGCGTTGCAATCGGGCGCACCGTACAGAGACTGACTTTGGCTCTGTGACCGTGGCGCTTTCGCTGTGGGATTCCTTGTGGCTCTGATGTTGCAGCATCCAGAACGAGAGCACGCTTAACTTGACGCTCCGCCTTCGTGGTGGTGGTAAGGTCCACGGTTCGCTGGCACGTGCCGGTAAGGTCAAGGGCCAAACCCCCAAGGTCGCCAAGCAGGAGGACAGCAAGAAGTCCCTGACCGGCCGTGCTAAGAAGCGCTGGCAGTACAACCGTCGTTTCGTCAACGTCGTCGCCGGTGCCGGTGGCAAGAAGGTCGGCCCCAACTCCAACGCCGACAAGTAGACGCAACGACTCAAACAGGTCTCTTCTCCGCGGACGAACTCAGCTGAGTGAAGGCGGATCGGCACTCAGGCAGCTGCAGGTTCCTCTGTCGTTGTTCGGGATCGCTCGCTTCGTGCTTCGCCGCTGCTTCTCCACGGACTCGATTCGCGTTATGTTTTGAGGGCGGAGGCCCGAGTGGATTCTAATGCTCGCAATGCAACAAGCTCCCCCTGTGGATTCTTTTGTGTGCGTCATTGGTCTTCGTGAACAGCCTTCGTCGTCTCGGTTTAGCCTATTCCAAAATCAACCTATGTTAAATCCAAATCCTCCCTCTCGGCGCGATGCATGCGTGTTCTCTTGTGTCGCGTGGCTTCATGCGCCGCTCTCTCTTTGGTGCCTGCTTGGTGCAGTCTGATAATGACCAGCAGGTTGATGCGCAGTGGATCCTTTGGATCGGAATGGCTTCAGTCGTTTCACTATTGGGAAATGTATAGCGACGACTCGGCCGCGTCGGAAGTCGCGTCGGAAGATGGAGATCTCGCGTCCGATGGCGAAGCGAGCGCCGTGGCCAGTGAGATTGAAGAGAGCGGCGAGCGGCCATCCATCCAGCGCCCTGTGGCTGTGGCTGTGGCTCCGAAGAAGCCGCCGTCGTCCGATGGGTACGACGACGACTACGAGGACGACTTTGACGAGGCCGGTGCAGACGACGCGGGTGAAGGAGGCTACAGCGTTGAGTTCGAGCCCGACTCTCCACAGCGCAGTCCCGTGAAGCCGCCTCTTGCACGCCTGCCGTCCATCGTGCTGGAAGAGGATGAGGATGAAGACTATGGGGAGGAAGACGACTACGGCCAGAACTCGTTCGAGGAAGAAAGCCGTCGCTCGCAGAACAGCAGTCGCCATGTCGTGGATCTTTCGGTGCCGGCCACGAGAGACTCGCCCATGCTTCGCACAGCTTCCAGTCCGATTGCCAAGGCTTTTCTGAGTCCGAACTCGCCCAATATGAATTTCAAAGTGCTGTCCAAGCCCATGACCATGGCGCAAACCAGTCCAACCTCCGGTGCCGGTGCTGGAGCCAATGAGTTCGCGTCGGTCGGTGCTGCTGCTCCGGTGCCCATGATGATGGCTCCGTTTTCGCCCGGTATGCTGGCCGAAGGCGAGGAGAAGAAGTTCTCGCTGCTGCTGCGCAAGGTCGAGAGCAAATACGAGGACGAGATCGAGGAGCTTCGCGAGAAGAACGCGCTGCTGACGTGGAAGGAGCGCGAGCGCAAGTCCGAGCTGCGCATGCACCGCGAAGAGCTGCAAATGCGCAAGTCCCGGTTGGACAAGAAGAAGAAGCGAGCCATGGAGCGACGCCGCGAGAGCGAACGCATAACGGAGAAACTCAAGCTGAAGCTGACAGAGACCCAGCACAAGGTCACGGCGCTGGAAGAA
Organism: Elongisporangium anandrum; assembly: GCA_023337935.1. Taxonomy (NCBI): domain Eukaryota; phylum Oomycota; class Peronosporomycetes; order Pythiales; family Pythiaceae; genus Elongisporangium; species Elongisporangium anandrum. The sequence goes on along the minus strand of JAADXR010000123.1, from coordinate 20,318 downwards.
GCTCGTGTGAGGCAGCAGCTGGACTTCGAGACGCTGCACCAGACGCTTCGAGCAGTTCAGGACGAGAAACGGAGCATCGAGGAGCGCAATCTCATGTTCGCAGAGCGGCTGCAGGCTGCGTTGGGCGACTTCCATGCGCTCAACCTGCGCTTTGAGCAGACCGTGAAGGACAAACTGGAGGCCGAGCGATGCATGGAGGAGATGGCCAACAAGCACCAGGTCGCGCTCGAGGTCATGGAGCACAAGCGGCAGCTGGAGGTCGACACGATGCAGGTACGTTCGCTTCATGAGTAGCGGAATGGCTCGTACTGACTGGGCTTTGCTGTGTCTCTTGAAGCGGATGATGGAGCAGGAGATCGCCAAGTGCACAGCCGACCGAGTGACGCTGCCAGAGACGCATCGACTGATTCTCGAGACGGAGAAGGAGCGGTACGAGAAGCTCGAGGCTGCGCTGGTCAAGCAGATGCGGGAGCTGGAGGCTCACGTGGCCAAGGAGACCTGTCGACTGGAGAGAGAGGCCGCGACGGCCATGCAGCTCAAGCAGATCGCAGAAGAGCGAGCGGAGGAGCGAGTGCAGCAGGAACTGGCCAAGATCTCTCGCGAGCGAAACGCAGTGGACGAGCAGCGGAGAGAACTGCTGGTCTCCGTCACGAGAACGAACGCGAGATTCGACGAAGAGCGAGGCAAGCTGGACGCCATCCGAGCGCAACTGGAAGTCAAGCAGATGAAGCTCATGGAGGAGCGAGCGGAGCTGGAGACCCGGTGCTCGTGTCTGGACGACCGAATGCGGAGGCTGGCGGACCAGGAGGCCGTGGTGGACATGCGCAAGGCCGAAGTGGCCCGGGCCGGCCGCGAGACGCTCGAGAAGACCAAGATCCTGACGCAGAAAATGGCCAACTACATGGAGCTCAAGCACGAGGTCGAGGCGCTGCGTGGTGTGCAGCAGCAGATGCTGGAGCAGACCAAGCACAGTGAGCAGAGGGCACTAGAGATGCAGCAGGAGAAGGCAGCACTGGAGCAAGCGGCGCTCAAGCTGCAGCACGAGCGGCTCGTGGTCGTCAAGCAGCGCATACAATCGCGACAGTTCATGGACGGCGCCAAGAAGCTCGAGTCTCTGTTGCAGCAGCAGACGGCCATGGAGCGAGCCACATACAGCTACAGCAAATCGGCTGCAGGATGAACAAGAGAGAGAGAGAGGAATGGGAGCGGCCTAGAGCCGAGGTCTCTACGTTTAAGGTTAATGTATCATGGGGATCGCACGCATCTAATCGACGGACGGAATAAAAATGGAGGAGGAGGCTTAGGACGAGCGCTCCGAGAGCACGATGCCTCGCGAGAAGATGCCGCGGAAGAGCGGCTTCTTGTCGTCGCGCAGGAACGAGCCCCGCAGCGAGTCGCGGAACGAGGACGTGCGGCTGGGACGGGACGTGGAGATAGACGCCCGCATCTGGTGCGCCACGGAGGCGGACGACGCTCGGCGCTTGTCTTCGAGCGACTCGACTGCAGCCGAGTCCATGCTGTATCGCACGGACGAGGCCGGGGTCTTGTCGTCGGCGCTCTTGGCGGACGACTCGACGATGGAGTCGCGCAGGTAGTTGAGATCCAGCGGCGCCTGCTTGTACATGGACATGCGCTGCATCGAGGCTTCTTCCGACAGCTTGTTCATGTTGCCTGGGTTCATGCTGCGGTTCTGCGTGAGGTTGTTGGCGATGTACGAGCGCGGCGTGGCGGCGTCGCCCATGAAGGACCGCGGCGGCTGGTTGCTGCGGTAGCCCACGGGCGTCTGCGCCTGCGCATTGAATCCCGCGCCCTGGCGGGATCTGTACATCGGCGTGGACGGCGGATGCAGGCTCTGGCCACGCGCGCGCGCGTCCAGCACAGACCGTGAGGACGCCGTGGACCGCATCGAGAGGTTAGACTGCGTCGAGGCGCTCGAGTACTCGGACGGCGTGCCCGGGTTGTTGGCGCTCAGATACAGATCCATCATGTTCATCTCGTTGTGCGCGACGGTGCTGCTGGACGTGAAGGACGACGTCGAGTGGTCCGACATGTTGTCCGTGTCCACGCCCTCCTGGCTCATCACGCGGCTGCGGCCCGAGGCGGCGGCCTTTTGCACGCCCATGTTGCACACGGAGCAGATGCGCACGTTCTTGAGCGTCGTACCGGGCACGTCCACGGACCGGAACACGCTGCACTTGCCGCAGATGACCTCGCCGCAGCAGCGGCAGTGGTGACGCGGGCGGAACGTGCCGAAGGTGCGACTGCACACGGCGCAGCTCTGACGCGCCTGATTGGGCACCCACTGCCTCCGGTCCACGAACGTGCAGGCGTTCATCTGCTGTTTCTCCACGATGCGCTGGAGCTGCACGATGGTGCTGATGAGCTGCGACTCGGTCGTCTTGAAGGCCCACTGCGACGGGAAGTAGCCCGCCGGGTCGAAGCGCGCGACGTGGTGCACGCGCACGACGTCCGGCTCGGCGCGGTCGGTGCGGTACATGTGGCCGGCCAGCAGCTTGGCGCGCACGAGGCCGTGCGAGTTCTCGAGCGACGGGCACTCGGCGATCTCGATCGAGTTGAGGATGCGGATGAACATCTCGTTGCCGTACGCGTCCACGATCTTGTCCTGCACCTCGAGGCAGCAGTAGTCGCGATGGGACACGAGCGGCGTAGGGGTTTTGATGGCGAACCACTTGATGCCGATGTACCGGAACGGCGTGAGCGGCGTGCGCGGCACGATCGTGGACAGCACGGCCGTGTCCATGACGCCGGCGTTGAGCTTCTTCATGAGTCGCCGGAAGAGCGCGTCGTCGTGCGCTGCGTAGGCGCGGCCGATCTCCTCGAGCGACGCGCGCACACTGGCGCGGCAGCCGACCTCGGCGACGTTCGACTTGTACGACTGCGCGCCGCGGGTCTGACCGAAGTTGCGGTACACGGCCACGCCCTTCTTCTCGCGCACAGGGATCCAGCCGTTCTTGTGGCCGTCGCTGAGCGCGAAGATCTTGCGCATCGAGTCCTCGGCGAACTCGATGTACCGCTGACGGGCGTCCTCCGACAGCCGCACGTTGGTGTCGAAGAAGCCCTTGGGCAGAGGCATGGACGTGGACATGCTGCGGCGGCTATGGATGTGCTAATGGCCTGTGGGGTAATGGTCCTCGCTCACAGAGGGACACACGGACAGGCGGGCGGATTAATGGCGGAAGCAAGTGGAGTGCGCTCGGTCGCGCCAATCGCTCACTGGTGCCTTCCCCTTGGATCGGGTTTAAAACAGGTTACGCGCCTGTCCATCTCGGATCGAACTGCACGTCTACGCTGGATACTTCCGTCGGCGCCAGATGTGCGAGAGACGCGACGCGGTTACACTCGGCGGCGGTGTGTGTGCGTCGTAACCCGCCTTCTTATTTAGTCATTACGCATGCAGGCTTGGTGACTGACTGATCATTGATGTGTGACTGGAAAACGCACCTTAGTACAGCTGTATCGGTCACTGCTAGTTAGTTTCTACTAACTGTCTACAGTATCTATTTAGTATTTTGTTAAGGCTTGAACTAATAACAACGTCGCGGTAAAGATCGGGCGGTGCCATACTTGGTTACGGTCGTACCGTGGTGGCTCTTTTTTCAGGTTGTAGAAGGATGACGGAAGGGTGCCCCATCTGACTCGTCCATGGCGCCCTTGGATGACGCTGGCGTGCGTTTACCGAGTGCGTGTTTGTCGCCATGGAACAAACGAATCAGACGCGTCTGCGGAGACACGCGGCACCTCACCCGCGATCTTATTCCGCGGCCGGTGGCGGTTTAAAGTCGGTCTCGGCGATGTAGAGGTTGCGAGCGCGCGCGTCTTCCAGCAACGTGCGCCAGGCCGGACTCTGCTGCAGAAGCTGCGAGTTGCCGATCACCCAGAGACTGCTCTGCGCACGCGTGATGGCCACGTTCATGCGCCGCTCGTCTGCCCAGAAGGCCTCGATGGCTCCGCTCCGACGGCTGCGTTGGTGGCTGCTGCGCGTGCGCACGCACGAGTAGATGATGATCTCTTTCTCGCGGCCCTGGAACCCGTCCACAGTGTTCACTTCGATCGCCAGACGGATGTTCAGTTGGGATTCGAGTCGGCGCAGCTCCGACCCGAGCTCGTAGATCTGCTGTTTGTACGGAGCGATGATGCCGATCTTGTCCTGCCAGTCCATGGATGGGTATCGTGCCAGCAGACTGCGCACCAGCAGCACGATGAAGTCCACCTCGGTCATATTGCGTAGCGACTTGGAGCCGTTCACCTGGCTCTGCTCGCCGCCGAGCACATCGAAGAACACGAAGGGCTTGAAGCACCGGTCCTTGTGGTACTTGCGCTTGGTGCGCTCCTTCATCTTGGCGTCATTCACGAGTCGGCCGTCGTAGAAGTACTTGGACGGGAAGCGGGAGATGGATGGGTGCATGCGGTACTGCTGGGTCAGTAGAAACACGGGCGAGCCGTTCTCCACCAGCCGCTGGAACAGACTGCGGTCGTAACCAATGCCCACGAGCTTCTTGGACATGACCGTCGCCGGCAGCTGGCGATGGTCACCCACCAGCACGATCCGACTCGGTTTGAACTTGAACGGGATCAACGTGCTCGCCTCTACGGCCTGCGCGGCCTCGTCGATCACGAGCGCGTCGAACTCCTGCGCAAACTCGCACATGGCCACCGAGCCGGCACCGCTGAGCGTGCAGAACACGATCTGCGCGTTCTTCAGGATCGCCTGACGGGCCAGCTTCACGGTCGCAAACGAGCTCTTGTGCTTGGTGACCAGGTTCTCCAGCAGGATCGAGTCCACATCCTTGGCGTACTTGCGCCATTTCTTTCGCAGCTTCTTGTTCTCGCTCGACGCGCGATTGCTGGCTGCACGCGACTGGTGCTGCTGCTGGATGCTCTCGGGGCGACCCACGCGAACGATCCGCGGCCGAAGCGAAGTCTCCTGCCGACCGTCGTACACGCCTTCTTTCAGCAACCGCACGATGAGTTCGTCTACTGCCGCATTACTCGGTGCTGCGACCAGGATCCGGATCGAGCTCTCAGCCACCGACTTGGACCGGGAGGATGACTGATCGTGTTGCAGCGAGGCACCGATTTTGATGCTCGTCTTCTTGGACGCATTGAGAGCGGCGCCATCCAGCAGCGCACTCAGAATGCCCAAGATCGTCTTGGATTTGCCTGTTCCTGGCTGTATATACGCGACAACAAGCACACAATTCAGTTGATACATAGGTACGCAGGCAAGCAGTCATGCGTGTAGCACGTACCGGTCCTTGGATGATGACCTGCTTCTGTTGGCCGATAGAGCCCATGATGGCCTCCATCTGGGATTCGTTATACCGGCGCTGCAAATCCTTTTGCAAGGCTGGCGTGAGTGCCGGTTTGCCACATGACAGGTCCGCCGTTGCATCTTGCGCCAGCTTGCCCTCCAGCAGCGTTTTTGCGACCTCAGCACCGAAAAACGAAACAGATTTGATGGCCTGGAACTCGCGTGCACTCGTCGTCATGTTGTGCACCTGCTCTAATCGCCAGCGCCAATTGGACGATCGCTGGTTCGCGAGACACATCTCCGTTAGCAACGCAAAGCTCTCTTGTGCATCTTCCGGCGTTCGGATGAGCAGACAAATTTGGTCGCTGTCGTTCGGATTGTCGCTGCCAGAGCCCACTGCGACAACCGAGTTGCACAGCACAATGCCGAAGACATGCACCTTGTGCTCTTTCCAACGGGGAGAGCTCAACTCGACCACATCGCCGTTAATAAACTCGGCACTTGATCCGTTTTTGTTTATCATGTTCGAGTGGAACGTCAGCATGAAGTCGTTGCTGTTGGACGTTGTTCCACTAAACGCGCTTTCCATGAAGATCGCACTTGTGTTCAACCGCGAGTTGCTCGACGGAAACGCAGGAGCGGATCCACACGGGGATACCGACGTCAGGAAAAGAGACTTAACGTTGTTGTTACCCCGCATTTCATCCGAGTTCCGCAATCCGGCCACCATCTCTTCCATAATTGCTTCCAGCTGGACGTTCATGTACTCAGTCTTGGTCGCATATTTTCCCGGAAGTGTCTTGGGCTGATAACGCTTGAGGCATTGCTGTCTATCCTCACTGATGCGAATATTCCGCGGGGATAGATCCAGAATTAAATCATAAAAGTCATCCAGCACAGGCCACAGCACAGAGCTTTTACTCCTAGCCGCAGCATTTTTCTTGGGCTGAACGGGCTTCTTAGCAACCACACTGACCGGTGGAGGTTCAGACTCGGTCGACGTATCCACTCGCGGGCGCTTCTTGCCGATGGCCTCGGTAGTTTGCTTGTGCGTGTCACGCAGTGGGGGCTGTTTTGGGACAGCTACTCTTTGTGGCTGCATACTGGACGACATACCGAGGTCAGCCTTGGCTGATGATTTGTTGCCGGATGCAGCCTTGAGCGCTGCTTCTAAAACGTTGGAGCTACTACGTTTCTCGGTTTGACTTAATTCCTCCTCGTCTTCCTCACTTTCGCTTTCAGATGATGAACCAGATACTTGCAAACGCGATACGACCGAATTTTTGGATGGAAGTGGTCTTGCCACATCTTCCTGCTTGGTCGCAATAATAGTCACGTCTTCGGATTCACTTTCACTGTCGACTTGGTACACTACCTGAGGCTTCTGTTGGGTTGCAGACGCCACCTTTTGCGCTTTCTCTCGCTTGGCACTTTTATCACCACCGATGCGAGACTCAACAACTCTTTCTTGACGTGATTTACTGCTGAAGATCGCATGGTTTTGAACTCTTTTGCGCGCATCCTGGTGAGACACATCCTCGATATCTTCGTCTTCATCATCGTCATAGGATCGTTTGTAGCGCTCGTCTGTTCCTCGATCAATCGTCGACGACCGAACAACTTCAGCGCTAAATCCAACATCTGTACGATTGTGATCGGCAGCATCTGCGTCTTCGCTTTCGCTTTCCTCCATAGGATTGTCCTTCGTCTCTTCATTATCTGAAGCAGCTTCTTGCGAACGCTCTGCGAATTCAACGTCTTGACTTTCTTCGACCGTGCGTTGTTCATATTCTTGCGATGGCTCTGGGTCTTGACTCTCTTCAACGGTGCTTTGCTCATAATTTTGTGACTCTCCGACATGAGATGCTGCTGGGGCTGTGTGTGGTGGCACAGCAAAATCCACATCATTGATTCCTGTTGATTCCACCTCAAGCTCTTGCTCATGATGTTCTTGATCATGTCCTTCTGATGCTGGAGGGCTGTAATCAGAGACGGATTCGCGAGGAAACTCCGCTTTGCGAGAGGGAGAGTCATCGTAATCATTGCGATCAGGCCCTGCAACACTGAATGAACTCAGTTTTTGAATATGCGTCGTAGCTTCACCTGTAGCGTATTCGTGAACTCGAGGGCTTGGGTTGAGATCTAGTACCCGTGCCACTGGTTGAACATCATGATCGCGTTCCTCCAATCGAAGGTTTCTTTCAGCAGCGGTAACAGGAGTTGATGCATTGTCATTCACAGGAGTGCCTGTCGCTGATCGATGCAACGCGACTGCTTGCCATAGCTCATTGGACCGCCGTAGTTCATCGTTTTCGCGCTTCAAGCGTTCCATCTCTCTCAAGACTTCCGGCGCGACAGAGTTTTGCTGCGCAATCAAAAGAGAATTAGTCGAATAATTTTGAGGAAAATAAGGTACAGATCCATGTAAACATCACATACCTCTGGGTAGTCTCGATCTCTTGAATACTGAGCTCCTTGCTGATCCACGTGGTGCTTCGAATGGTGAATTTCATGTTCAACAGGCTCTCGTGATGAAGTTTGATTTGTTGGTGGTCTGTTTGGCTCGATAAACGGCTGTGGTTGTACATCTCTGTGATCAGGCAGCAAGACATTGGCTTGCCATTGATCGATAGATTGCTTGGGTTGGACGTCCATAACAGTTTGCTTCTCAGCAGAGATAGGGGGCGCAGACTTCGACGGGGTAGCAAGCTTGTTCTCTACTTCTTCCAGTGCTTCAAGGAACGCCATGTCTTCATCAAAATCGTCATCAATAAATTCGTTCGTAGTTTCAACAGGCTCTGGTGCCAACACATCGTCAGCATGAACGTGGAGCGGCGGCATTGATTCGCGCAGCGGCGAGTATTGCCTTCTAGAAGCTGCTTGATCGGTCATACGACCCGTACTGTACCTAAGCGACACAGACTGCGCTTTTGTTTCTTGTGGTACATGGTACGGTTCTAACGTACTCGTTGGATGCGCTACATGTGTGGGTGGAGCAAGAGCGGGAACATGCACGGCCGGTGGTTCGTAATGCACCACGGGTTCAACATGTTCCTGGACACTGCTGAAATTCGCCATTGAAGTTGGAGGGACGTTGGCTGCAGACGCAACTGAGGGCGTCAAAGCAATAGGCGCAGGCTGCGACGGGCGCTGCAGCGTTTGGATCCGAGACTCCACACGGTCTTGCTGCTCACGCATCATTTCAGCACGCACCTGTGCCAATGTCGGCTTGGCAGGTGCAGTGGAGGTACGTGGAGCTCGAGGCTTTCGAACCGGTTTGGGTTTATCCGTTTCCGGCGCTTCCGTAGCTCTCGCTCGAGCAGCTGTCGTACGTGGAGCTCTTTGCGCAGGGACTTTACTTGATGCTGCTTCTGCTGCCACTGGTGATTTTACTACTGGCGATCGAGTCCGCGATGTAGTCGCCTTCGGTTTGGATCCATCTGCTGCCGCAGGTCGTTTCGCCGTAGGTGCTGGTGATGATCTCTTTGAAGGCAGCTCGACATCCAGAACCAGCTTGCTCTGCACCATTTTGGCCGCAGGTTTCTTCTTGTTGGCTGTATTGGCCGTCGTGCGCTTGGCAGTCGCTCTGGGCTTTGCTTCAGCTGCCACGGCCTCCTGCACATCTTGTGCATCCTTTGCGCTCTTGCTGTCTCTGGTCGTGCCGCCCAGACGCCGCTTCAAGGCGCGCATGCCTGCCTCGACGCTCACGAACTCAGAGTTCTTGGCCTTCTTGCGCATGGCGCTCGTGGCCTCGGCCAGGTCTCGAGCGGCATCGGCTGCGTCCGGTGTCGCCTTGCGCTTGCTGCCCGCCATGCAAAGTCATTTGGTCCTGATGATGATAACCAAACCTAACAACCACTTAACGGCACCCACTTCCATCACGTGCTTAACACGATAAGGTTACATACACATCGCCAACCCAAACCGAGGACGCGCAGAAATGGGTTCACGGCCACTGAAAAACCCAAGCGCGGGTACCACGCTTAAATATTTTTGACTTGGCTAAAGTAAGCTTTCATTTAAGCGCGCGCTTGGAACCGCGATGAACGCGGTCCGCCAGTCTTTTTTGCCCGCCGCCCGCTCGGCCAGCGGGGGAAAAGAAAAACTCTTGAGTAAAGCAGCAGCAATGGCTTCCGTGGACGAGGTGCCCCCCAAGGTGGACGTGGAAGAGGCCGAGGCCGAGGAGAGCAGCAAGGACCCCGAGTCCGAGGAGCCGCAGGCCTACTTCGAGCCCGTCGTGAAGCTCGACGAGGTCGAGGTCGTGAGCGGCGAGGAGGACGAGGAAGTCATTTTCAAGATGTAAGTTCCCGCGCAACCGAGTGCACATGGGTCAGATGCGGAGGACTGACGCTTGCTGTGCTTTAAATTGCAGCCGCGCCAAGCTTTTCTGCTTCCGCGAGACGCTTCTGGACAAGGGCACGGGCAAGAAGTCGTGGTGCGAACGCGGCGTCGGCGATGTGCGCTTCCTCAAGCACAAGGAACGCTCGAAGGTGCGCATTCTGATGCGTCAGGAGAAGACCCACAAGATCGTCATCAACCACCTGGTCGAGTCGCGCACCGAGCTGTCCGCTAACATGGGCAGCGACCGAGCCTGGGTGTTCAGCTGCTACGACTTCTCGGAAGGCGTCGTCGAGACCCAGGTCTTCGCCCTGCGTTTCGCCAACGCTGAGAACGCGCAGAAGTTCAAGGAGGCCCACGACAGCGCCAAGGAGAACAACAAGGCCCTTGAGGCTGGCGCTGATGCCGCCGACACCACGGCCGGCGACGCCGCTGCCAAGGCTCTGGAGTCGCTCGATGTCAAGAAGGACGAATAAACCAACGGCGTCTGGCTTCGAATCTACGAGTGCGATGGATCGGTATTGGCTTCAGCGGAACCCCGGCTCCCATGGGATCTCCGCCAGCGAGCAGGATACGACTGTTGAATGGATGCGTCACGAGATCTGCAAGACGGACGAATCTTTCCGTGCGGCCTGATTAAACTGGCCCTGCGCAGTGGAAGACCAAGCCGCGTTTTGCAGAGCCTTGGTGACGTGTCGCCGTTGTGTCCTGCTACCGATTCCGTTTAGTGCCCGGCCTCACGCTCTGCCTTTCCTACAGCTTTGCCTTTCTTCTCCCATGATGCATTTCCTTTCGTAACACAAACCCAAATGAAGAATTCGTTTTGTCTCGTGCGGTGTCTTTATCTCGTGGCTATGTACTCAGAACTGAACTGCTACGTACGCATGGCTCCACAGCCAACATGGGTGCTTTTCTCTATGCAAATGGGTTCGCTCAAATGTGGTGACTCGGCAGGAGTTGGATCTGAGTGCCTTCGAGCTCTTCGGCCTTGTCGTCAAACTCTGTCGTGGGCGGAGGCGACTGGTTGTAGATGCCGATCCCGATAATGATCAAGGAGAACCCCACAAAGTAGAGCCCCGTGAGCGTCTCGTGGAAGAGGTACTTGGCAGCCACGACCGCGAAGAAGTCGGACGTGAGCAGAGACAGATTGAGCACCGCGGCGTCGCCGGTCTTCATAAAGATCTGCAGGAACGGAAAGTGTAGGTCAGTCGGAATGAACTGAGACGAGGCAAGCGACATGAAAGAGTACGTACCGAGGTGTACGTGTACATGAAGAAGAGCGTGAAGACGTAGCCAAAGAGGCAGAGCGCACTGAGAGGCGTCCTGTAGAGCACAGAAATGAGAAAAGTCAATCGAAACAGCGCAATAACGTTGACCTGATGCGGACTTACCAGTTGACTTCTTGAATCGCGTCTCCTTCAAAGTACGCAGCCTGGGCGGAGCTAATGATGAATCCGAACAGTCCGACCATTCCAAGAAACTCCATCTGCATCAATCACGGCTTAGCGTGAAGTATTGCACAGCCATAGTCTCATTCGTACCCGCCGATTCTTCTTCTTGACGAGATATTCCTGTCCGACGTTGGAGCAAGCGTACACAGCGCTGCCCAGGAGACAGAGGAAGTCACCATACAGCGACGCGCTCGTCAATGCGGATGACGCGGAGTCAGCATCTGCGTTCTCGATTGTGTCGCGACGGATGTCTGAGATGACAAGCAGACTGATGCCGCCAACGCACAGAAGCACTGCGAAGTAGTGACACTTGGAGTACTACCGAAACAACACGAGGTGAATCCATGTGGAGAGACGAAGCGAAGAGCTACGATGGTACCTTGGCATGGAGGAAAAACTTGGAGAGCAACATCACAACGGGGATCGTGAAGCAGTCCAGAAGCATCGCGCTGGAGATGGACGTGTACTTGTACGCGCAGACCACGAGGAAGTTACCTTCCACGTCGGCCAGTGCCAGCACCATGTACTTCCACCACGGGATCTGAACAAATGCAATCATCAGCAACGTAACCAAAGAGAGCAAGCCCAACGCACCTCCAGCTCGTAGTCTTCATCGCGGCGCCAGCGCAGAATCGGATACACTAAGTACCCGCACAGCAGCAGATAGTTGCCTGCACTCTGCGTCACTGGTAATTGGATCTACAAATAGCCACAGAGCCAGAAGCGCATGAGCATTCCTCGGTCATCTCTGCCCCTTCCAAGTGTCACGCACCTCATAGCTCTGATTGAGAAACTGCGTGAAGATGCCCGTGAGCGTGATGAGGACGGATATGAACTGGCCCAGCACCAGCACCTGGTTCTGCTCGTAGAAGGCGTGGCATCCGCCGCGCAGTCGCAGCAGCATGGCCACGTGAATGAATGGTCGGGTCCTTTGCATGCAACATCGTTTCAGAGCCAAAGCGCATGTGATTGGTTGAAATCCGTACAAGAGAGTGTATACGATTGGTTAAAACAGACAACGACAGAACTACATCAAAAGATCGCTCATCGAGTCCGACCGATACGGCTCCTCGATCTTCTGCACCATGCGGTCGTACAGCGGGCACTCGCCGACCTTCTTCTGCGCCATGAGCTTCGAGATCATGGGCTTCCACTTGCGGCCGCGCGTGTTGATGAACCAGTTGTTCACCTGGTCCAGCGTCAGCCCGCCTTGGCGACTCAGCATTTCCTTCTCCTCCTCCGTGGGATACGGATGATGCAGATGCTCGTCAAACCAGGCGCGCAGCACGGTCTTGGCGTTCTTGGACAGGTTCACGCGCTTCTTGGCCTGCTGCGGCATGAACATGGCCGCCATGGACATCGTGGTCGGACTGGTAGCGGCACCTGTAGGCGGCGGCGCAAGCGGAGCTGGTGGCCGTTGCTGGAGCTGCTGCTGCAGTTGATGCTGCTGCTGGATCAAGCGCTGCATGCCCCACTGGTGAAAATCGTTAATTGCCTGCTGGTATCCCTCAGCGACGGATGGGTCTTGGATCTTGTCCAGCACGGCCTGCAGCTCTTGCATCATCGTCTTCTTCACTTGCTGGAGACTCGCAACGGAAAAGTTGTCCGAACTGCCGCCTTGCGCATTCGGATGCGTGGCGACATCCCATGATGGCACAGGACCCGTGGTGGAGCTTTTTCCGCGGCCGTCGTCCTCACGAAATGCTAGCAATTGCTTGCCATGCGCCTGGAAGTACGGGTCCGCGTGCAGTCGCTTCCAAGCCGCCTCAACTTCGGCTCGCTGCCTCGCTGGGGCAGACGCTGAATCGCCGCGTTCTTCCGCCTTCACCCCATTTGACGCACTTTCCGGCAGAAAGGTCGCGAGCGCGTCCAGAAGCTCCTGGTGCAGCTCACTCTCGCTCAAGGTCGGTGCAGGCGCAGCGTCGGGCTTGTCTTCCTTGGGCCTGCTGCTGCCTTCTCGCGTAATCGGGGCTTCGGTCTTCACCGCAACTTGCGCCATCGGCCTCGTGACTTCCACCACCGGCCGGATCGCAGACAGTGGGGGCAGTGTCACCTTGGTGAGGGGCAGCGGCAGCACCAACGGCTCGACGGCTGGCTCGTCATCCGGTTGGCACTTGCGCTCGCGCCACTTCTCGCCCGGCACGTAGTTGGGGCGATTGGGCAGCGTCATGGGTGGTTCTGGCTGTTCGGACTGGGCGCCGAGGACGAAGAACAGGAATGACTCAGCGCCCTCCAGCGCAGGGTCCGCACGAGAAGGGGCGCTGCGGTGCGTCATGCTGGTCTCTTGGCAGAAGTGCACGTTGCGAGTGATGGCTTTTGACGACCTTTGGATCGGTTAGTGTGGTGGACCTTATTGTGAACTTCATGTTTTCAGTGGACCACATACATTCAGAGCATTCGGCGCTTATCAACAGCCAGCGAACTCATGCAACTGGAGCAAGCGCCGCACGTCTACGAGGCGCGCAAGCGGCGCGTGGAGTGGCCGGACGCCGTGCGCGTGGACCACGAGGTCAAGGCGCTGGACGAGCAGCATGGCGAGTGGATCCTCTGCCGGACCTGCGCTGAGCACTATGAGAAGTAACACATGAGAGAGAGAGAGGAAGCGATGAGCTGGTGCGGCTTGCTCATTATCAACTGATGCTGTTGCGTAGGACGCAACGAGGACGCAAGCCGAACGACCCGGACGGATTCAAGGTCAAAATGAATGGGAGGTTCCAGGAAGCGGCGTGGGTCGCGCACAAGAGCCGCGTTGGAGCGCACAAGCTGCTGCGAGATCCGTTCCTGACTGGACCCGATGACGTCCTGGAGCTTTCTACGCCGGATCAAAGCACAGGCAGCAGTAGCACCGGTAGCGACATCGTTAACAGTCGCGGAGACCACAGCGCTCGCTCGGCTGAGGAAGATAGTGACTCACAGGGTCGAAGAAAACGCAGTCGAACGACAGCACCGAGCGACCAGGATGAAGATGACGGCAATGCGGAACTGGATTTGGTCACCAGCGACGGCCACTTGACGACAGCCAACAGCTCGTTCTTTATTGACGAAATGACAGCGACGGACGATCGCGAGAGCGCTGATACTACAGGCGATGGCGTTTTACCTCTCATGCATCTCCCGCGATCGGGTTGGCGCTGTCCTGGAATCATACCGGACGGATTTTACCACAAGCATGCAGACTTGGTCCACGCCTTTGCCAAGTTCTACGTGGGCGGCTATCGCGTTAATGTTGTCCGTGACATTCGCTCAGACAAGTGCGTGGTTTGGGCAGCTCATCGGCTCTTGTTGCTGCTACTGACTGGCGGATTTCTATCTGTAGAGTCATGCTCTTTGCTCACGAATGCGAGAATCGCACTGTGCGTCGCGAACGACCGACCCAGCCGATCTCATGCGAGAAGTGCTACTCAATTTGGCTCAACAACAAGAGTTTCAAGCGGATCCTGAAGAAGATGGATCGCTATTGCCGCGTGGAAGAGATCCTGCGCCATTCATGGAGGTTTGAGACGCATATTATGATCCATGAGATGATGAATTCGATGGTTAACATGATATTATGCAATGATTGTATGTACAGCATCAATGAAGAAGAATTGGATGCTTTATCCAAGTTCAAACACTCTAGTGGGGCCAATCTGAATGTCGAAGGAAGAAAATTGAAACAAGCCGCTATGGCAGCATTGAAGCGGCTGGCACCGCAACGTGAAACAGCAGCCGTGTGGAACACTCGTAATCGCATCGATGTGCGATCTTCTATATCACTGCCTGTGCTGGATTCAGTGATGCAAGATGAGCATGAACACAGTGCGCAGCAAGGGATGGAACATGACGCCTTGGAGACGGATTTAGCCTTGCATGCATCTCCAGAGCCCGATCAGCCACAAGAAGGCGCCGAAGTTTAGCTCATGGGTATGGATCTCAGCCATATGGATCTCAGCCACGCGTGCGTCTTATTCTGGGATCCACGCTATTTATACTCAACCAGTTTGAAGAGGTTCGAGAATCCACTGATGCAGATCAGCAGCATGGCAACTCACGCTGTCGAATGGGTTTGATTGGCTTTCCAGTTTTGGCTCAGATGGGCTAATTTTGGTCAACGGAGTGAGTGTGAAGCTGGCGACGGCAAGAGCTGCAAGTGCTTTCAACTCTCAGTCAGTCTTGAATCTACTGCCGCAGAAGAATATGGAGGCACTCACCGTTGTGTGTTTGCTGACGCTTTTAGCCATTGCTGGCTATGTGACCCGCATGAGAATGAGGGGCTATGCTTGGCTCCCACTGGATGATTCGAAGAAGCACGAAGAGCTCACCGGTGACTCTGTCGAGGTGATAGTAGACAAGGACTCGCAGCGAGAGAAGAAGACGCGACCGTTCCTTCCTATCCAGTCCTTCGTGCCCCAGATGCTCCGATCCGACCCGTCAGGCGCTCAGAGTCCTATTGAGAAGTCCATTCGCAGTGCGTTGAAGGACTTGCAGTCTCGCCAGTATGTGCGAAACATCTGCAGCCGCTTTGAAGCTCGCACAGTGACTCGCAACACTCCTGCTGTGGATGACACCGGCGCGTTGAACCCTGTGGCCGTCGCCCCTGTCACCACGCAGGGCAATTCCTACGACAGACGCCGATCCTCAGTGTCTGTTGCACCACAACTTTCACAGCGTTCTGGTGCTGGTGTAACGGCCGTTGCCTCAAAGGCGAACAATCTGAACTCGTTCCTGAGTCGATACTCGTCCAACTTGGAGCGTGCTACTTTCGTGGAGAGTCCAACTACGTCGTTCCATGCTCCAGAGCCAGTGCTTTCTCCGACTGCAAAGTCTAGCATGGATCTGATCACGTACGAGCCACCAACCCAAGAGGAAAGCGCCACGAACGGTACGTTCGATCTGGATTGACGTTTGTTGGCTATGATACTAATCTCTGTGCATGTATTTAGTGCTTGACGAGTCGGAATCCAACCAGTGCGACTCGCCAGAGATAGACGAGATTCGTATCTCAGCTGCGTTCGAAGCTGATGAAAATGCGGCAGTAGCTGCGGCAGTCGACGCGACCATGCAAGCTGCCGAACATTCAGTGGCCAACAACATCGATGTGCCTGCTCCGAACGCAGCCACCCACCGCCACCCGAAGCAACAGACCCCAGAGGAAGAAGACGAGTTCATGAACGCGCCTTTGGTGGAGCGTCCCGCTCAATCGCGCCTTCACAAGTTCCAGTTGCAATTTCCTCCAACCACGATGTGACATCTGAGACAGATCGACTTGCATGCCCTGCATTTTATTAATTTTTATAAAATGATGATGATTACCAAATGCGCAGCTGGCGCGACTCAATGCGTGCCTTATCAGATGATCGACAGAGTGGGATCTAACGGGCGGGGCTCTTTCCTTGGAACACCGGTGACCCATTGCTGCTTTCTCTCCACAGATCTGGTCAAGTGTCAAAAGAGGGGCCGCGATTTCGTATCCGCTTGCTCCTTCCCATCGTTCTTTTCAGCCGATAGGATGTGTAGAGTCATGGGCGTCCAGTCCCACGCAGCTCAAAGTCCGTTCCTCCCCGAGTGAGCCATGCGTTTCCCACTGCCTCCAGACCAACTGCCGCGGCTCCGTGTGGACGCCCAGACGCTGCAGCGCTGGCAGCTTGAAGCGCAGCACAACATCCAGGAGGTGCTGCTGAACAAGCAGTCCTGGTATCACCAGTTCCCTCAAGTACAGAAGCAGTTCAAGCAGGTCTACAACAAGCACGGCGTGCAGGGCTTCTCACGCAAGGCCGTGAGCAGCAACGCCGGAGGCCCTGCGACCATCGAGACGCTCTGCCGCGCTGAGCTGCAGCTGACGCTGGACGACGTCGCGTATGGGATCTATTGTGAAGACACCGCTGGCCATCGTGTCGCGATGGCGCAGCTGTACCAGGACATGTGCCTCGATGGAGCGATCCTGCACGTCTCGGAGCTGGGAACAGCCGCAGATCCCTGCAGGTTCTCCGGCATTAAGTGGCTCGCGTTCACGTCCCCAGCCAAGCAGATCGTGGCGTTGCGCGACTACATCTACTTTGAGCACACGTGCACGACGCAGGACGCCGACGGCCGCACAGTCGTGGTCTCGCTCATCAAGTCGTACCCGCTTCGACCGGACCAAGTGGTTGAGCACCAGCTGCCGACAACGCGTGGCAGTACGTATCTGTTCTCGATCTACAGACAGGAAGACGAAGGCGTCGTGATGCACTACCAGGGCCGGAATGACGCGGCAGGAAGCATGCACGCCTGGTTCGCGCTGGCCGCGGTGCCGTTCATGTTTGAAGGCGTGCTCAATGCTTACGCACTAGCCGACGCCAAGTCGATCATTGAATCTGGAGTCCTCGGCCCCAAGCGCTCGAAACCGCGCCACACTTCAGCTGCCAAGTGCTGTCGCGTATGCTACAAGCGATTCACCGTGATGCGCGTTCGCCACAGCTGCCGCACGTGTGACCACGCCATCTGCCGCCATTGCCTCGTGAACATTCAGATATTGGATCTACAGAGCACGAGCTCCTCTGGCCTGCCCAGCATTCGCGAGCGCTTCTGTCTGCGCTGTCTGCTGTTCGCACGCGACCAGAGACGCAAACGCCAATCGAGTGGCGAGTTTTCGAGGCCGACATTCCACAGCGAGTACTCCTCCGACAGCTTTTTCGGTGCGTCTGGGCGAAGTCTGCGCACGAGCAGAGCCCACAGCCTTCAGACCTCAGTGGATATGTCCAGCAGCAGCTCCTCGGTCGACTTCACGCCCGTCGTGCTCGCAAGCGGTCGAGTCCTGAGCGAACGCAGCAATTCGGTCATCAGCGTTGAGCCAGACGATGTGAGAACACACCGACACGAGCAGTTTACGTCGCTGTACGGCCGCATCGCAGAGCAGGCCACGATCCTGCGCAGACTCCAGCATGAGCAGCAGTGGCGTCAGAATCAGAATAGTCAGCAGTCACTGTGAAAAAACGCAATAACAGTTCAGTGCAAATCAGCCCCAGGGCTTCATGAATCCAGCATCCATGATCCCAAGCAGCGAATGCCGGTCCGGAATGCTGCGCATCGTCCTCAGCGTTGACGAGTCTGGCGTTCTGAGTGGCATGAGCGTGGGACGTGGCGGTCCATTTGCCAAGAATAACATGAGCCCTCGCTCATCTTCTGATAGTCCCGACAGTCGAAGCACACTTTTCAGAGCAATCCTTCGTTGTTTTACGCTAAAACAGTGTGGTTTTAGCCGATTTTACGCTAAAACAGTGTGGTTTTAGCCGAGAGTGGGATGTGAATTACATACGCACGAGGTTCAAAGTCCTACTCTATGCATAAACGGACCTGATGCCAATCACTCAAGCAGCCAGTCACTTCAAAGTTCTCTCTCTCTCTCTCCCACTGCCTCCAGAGCTCATGCGGTTCCCATTGCAGCCAGACCAGCTCCCGCAGCTCCGTGTGGACGCCCAAACGCTGCAGAGCTGGCAGCTCGATGCGCAGCAGAACATCCAGGAGGTGCTGCTGAACAGGCAGTCCTGGTATTACCAGTTCCCGCAGGTGCAGACGCAGTTCAAGCAGGTCTACGACAAGCACGGCGTGCTCGGCTTCTCGCGCAAGGCAGTGGACAGCTATGCGAAGGCAAGCACGATCGAGACGCTCTGTCGCGCCGAGATGCAGATCTCACTAGACGACGTCGCGTACGGACTCTACTGCGAAGACACCACCAGCCAGCGGATCGCGATGGCGCAACTCTACCAAGAGATGTGTCTGGACGCAGCGGTTCTGCAAGTATCGGAGCGGCAGACTGCTGAAGACCCGTGCAGGTTCTCCGGCGTCAAGTGGCTCGCGTTCACGTCACCAGCCAAGCAGATCGTGGCGCTGCGTGACTACATCTACTTCGAGCACATCTGCACGACGCAGGACGCTGACGGACGCTCGGTCGTGGTGTCCTTCGTCAAGTCACATCCCTTGGAACCTGATCAAGTGGTGGAGCCCGCACTATCGACAACGCGTGGCAGTACGTACCTGTTCTCGATCTACCGACAAGAAGACGACGGCATCGTGCTGCATTATCAAGGTCGCAATGACGCTGCAGGCAGCATGCCGGCGTGGCTCGCGCTGGCGGCAGTGCCATTCATGTTCGAAGGTGTGCTGAACACCTACTCACTCGCCGATGCCAAGTCGATCATCGAGTGGGGAGTACTTGAACCCCAGCGCTCGAAATCGCGGAATGACGCTGCAGCCAAGGGCTGTCGCGTGTGCTACAAGAGGTTCACCGTGATGCGCATGCGCTACAGCTGCCGGACCTGCGACCACGCGGTCTGTCGCCATTGCTTCGTGACTATCCAGCTTTTCGACTCGCAGAAAACAAGTTCATCTGGCCTACCGCTTGTGCGCGAGCGCTTCTGCCTGCGCTGCCTCCTGTTTGCACGGGATCAGAGACGCAAACGCCAGTCCAGCGGCGACTTTACGCGCCCGACATTCCACAGCGAGGTCTCGTCCGACAGCTTTTTCGGCGACTCCTTGAGAAGCCTTCGCACAAGCAGCAGCAGCAGCAGTGCGAGTTCCCAGTGGAGTCGCCATCCTGCAGATATACCCAGCAGCCGCTCCTCAGTCGAGTTCATACCCGTTGTGCTCGCGAGTGGCCGTGTACGTAGCGAACGCAGCAGCTCTTCGAATCCCACGACGCTGATTGAACAAAACACCACGTTCGATGACGACAGAGCACACCGGTACGACCAGTTTACATCGTTGTATGGTCGTATTGCCAAACAAGCCACGATCCTTCGTCGACTGCGACGCGAGCAGCAAAATCGCCACAGCCCAAAAAACAATGCAACTATCTGTCCTTAGCATTCATTTCCAAACTGTCTTTTACTACTGTAATTCACGTTGTTGCTGCTAGGCCTCTTTTCTCTGTATCCAAGACCTTAAGTAGTACTGTACGTGCACAGGATTTCATGTACAAGGCGTGCACAGCTTTGAACTGGGAAACAGTACAGTATTGTATTCTATTTTCTTCGGCGCCGAAGATAGCAACAGCAACATTCGCGCGACATGCGTACATTCACGCAACATCCATATTCTCCCTTCGATGTTGAAGTCCTGCATTCGATAGTTTGGCCGTGAAAGGGAGCACCATGGAGCTGAAGGCGAGCTCTGACGATGACGCGATGGCGAGCACCATGGACCAAAAGACGAGCTCTGACGATGACAAGACTACAGACGCAATCATCGACCTGATGGACCTGGAGTTGGGCGAATCGTCAAACAAACAGGACGTGTCTGCC